>JAQQPU010000025.1:173788-186355 GCA_029168905.1 Artemia sp. Kazakhstan ARC1039 | reverse complement strand
GATAGCTCTTTTGAAAGCACTAAAAAAAAACTGTAACGTAAAGAGCGAGGTATTGACTTGGAGAGAACCCCCTCACATACGTTATAATTTCTGTTTGTTTTAAGTTCTAATATTCCTTCTTACATTTCAGTTGAAAAAACTTGTTTTTTTTTATTTAATTTCTGATCGTTTTTTAAATAATGCTTGGAAATCCGGCGCCCCCTTCATAGAAATGTCCCTTACCCCAAAGAAACATCCTCCACGGAAATATTCTCCAGAGTAACTCCCTCCTCTAGCCCCCCCTCCCGGAAAAATCCTTCCGGAAAGAGGGTGTATACTTCCCAATAACCAATAAATAATGCTGGCAAGTCCGGCGCCCCCTTCATGGCAATTTCCCTTCCCCCATGAAAACTTCCTTCATGAACAGATCCTCCAACATAACCACCGACCCACCCTTCCCTCCCACTACCAGAAAAAAACCTAATGAAAACTTCTGTATACTTCCCAATAACCAATACTATATGTTAGCATTGGGTAAAGTTCATAACTTTTAGCCCTCCTTCTGGGAACTTCGGGGGATTAAGTCATCCTAAAAGACATATTTATCATATTTTTGACCATGCTGAACAAAATGGCTATCTCAAAATTTTGATCGGGTGACTTTGGGAAAAAAATAAGCGTGGGAGGGGGCCTAGTTGCCCTCCATTTTTTTTAGTCACTTAAAAAGGGCACTAGAACTTTTAATTTCCGTTCCAATGAGCCCTCCCACGATATTTTAGGACCACTGGGTCGATACGATTACCCCTGGGGAAAAAAAACAAACAAACAAACAAACAAACAAACACGCATCCGTGATCTTTCTTCTGGCAAAAAATGTAAAATTCCACATTTTTGTAGATAGGAGCTTGAAACCTCTACAGTAGGGTTCTCTGATACGCTGAATATGATGGTGTGATTTTCATTAAGGTTCTATAACTTTTAGGAGGTCTTTCCCCCTTTTTTTGAAAATCAGCCAAATTTTCTCAGGCGCGTAACTTTTGATGGTTAGCACTAAACTTGATGAAAAATATATATTTGAAATCAGCATTAAAATCTGATTCTTTTGATATATCTATTGGTATCAAAAACCCGTTTTCTAGAGTTTCGGTTACCATTGAGCTGGGTCGCTCCTTACTTACAGTTCGTTACCACGAACTGTTTGAAAATGTAGAATTGGGCATTTTTGCCAGATGATTGATCATGGAAGCGTGTTTATTTGTTTGTTTTTTATTTATTTCTTCCCCAGGGGGTATCGTATAAACCCAGTGGTCCTAGAATATCAGGAGAGGGATCACTCAGACGGAAATTAAAGCTCTAGTTCCCTTTTTAAGTGATAATTAAAAAAAACTTTTTATACAAAATAAGGTTTTCAAACAAAAGTAAAAAAACTCCATTAAACAAAAAATGAAACCATTAAAAAAAATAATCTACCAAGCTCTAAACTACCACAAATGAGGATCGATAAATAAATGAAACCCAAAACGAACAGAAATTACAATAAATAACCGAGTCAAACTCAAAACGAGCAGAAGTTGACATAAGTTGGGCGCAAAACCCCTATGCCTTCCCAAGGTCAGAACAAAATTTGCACTTTACTGAAAAAAAATATAAATGTTTTTACTTTTATAACTTTAATAAATAAATTAATTTTAATATTTTGATTACTAAATAACAGTATATGTATATTAAACTGACAATGCAGATTCATTTGTATTTTTTCAGTAAAGTGCAAATTATGTTCTGGCCTTGGGAAGGAATAGGGGTTTTGAGCCCGACTTATGTCAACTTCTGCTCGTTTTGAGTTTGACTCGGTTATTTATTGTAATTTCTGTTCGTTTTGGGTTTCATTTATTTATCGATGCTGATTTGTGGTAGTTTCACGTTTGGTAGATTATTTAATTTTATTTTTGCTCATTTTTTTTTAATGGAGCTCTTTACTTTTCTTTGAAAAACTTAAATTGCGGAAAAAGTTTTTTTAATTAATTTCTGTTCGTTTTATATTGACATAGTCTTTCCAGGGGAAATGAAAATAACACTTTAAATCTTTTCGTTTTTTAAGACTTTATAGTTTTGCCTGCTGTATGTATGCTGGAGAAAAATTTTCAGCAATTTTTAACAACATAAACCCTTTTAAAGATTTGGACACAAATAGTACTGTTTAATTTAGTTTCATACCTCCTCTAGTTGACCTGAAATGGAAAACTTGATACCATTCGCAAAAATTTGTTTACTTTCTTTAATAGCTTTAATACACTTACACTATTTTGATTTGGTTAAATTTTAAGAGCAGAAGTAGCCTCGAAAGTTTGAACATAATACCCTCAGTCGTTCTTGGGATACTGCTGAGATGCCTTATTGGGAATTAGCATTATCACAGTGCATTTTGATTTAATCTTAAGGGAACATTTAGTTTTTAAACTTAATGGGAAATGGGAGGATGGGAGTGGAAGGAAGATTAGTTGCCTCCAATAACTTTCGACTATTAAAAAGGGTATCAGCCCTTTCTTTTTTCAATCGAATGAGCCCCTTTCGAAGTTCCCACGACAACTCCTTCTATACGAAATGCCCTGGTCTAAACAACAACAACAACAAAAAATATTACTAATAACTTTCGACTATTAAAAAGGGCCCTAGCCTTTGAATTTTCAATGAAATAAGCCTTTTTGAAGTTTTTACGACAACGCCTTCTATAAAAACCTTATATACGCCCAGGGCATAACTTAAAACCCTTGCCCTGAGAGTTGTGGGGGAGTGTCCTTCTCAAAAACATATTTTCTATCTGGAAATCAACTAGCCTACGCTAAACAAAATGGCTATCTCAAAATTTTGATTAGATGTGCTGTGGTGAATGATGGAGGCGGGGGGGGGGGGGGCAAGTTGCCATCCAATCAGTTTCGACTATTAAAAAGGGCAATAGCCCTTTGAATTTCCAATCAAATGAGCCCCTTTTGAAGTTTCTATGACAACGCCTTCTATAAAAATCTTATGTACCCCCGGAAATAACTTAAAAGCCTAGCCCTGAGGGTTGCTGGGGAGTGTCCTCCTCAAAAACATATTTTCTATCTGGAAATCAACTACGCCGAACAAAATGGCTATCTAGAAATTTTGATGGGATGTGTTTTGGGGAATGATGGGTTTGGGGGAGGGGCTAGTTCCCCTCCAATCACTTTCAACTATTAAAAAGGGCACTAGCCCTTTGAATTCCCAATCAAATTAGCCTGTTTTGAAGTTTCTACGACAATACCTTCGTTAAAAACCTTATATGCCCCCAGGGCATAACTTAAAACCTTTGACCTGAGGGTTATGGGGGAGCGTCCTCCTCAAAAACATATTTTCTATCCAGAAATCAACTACGCTGAGCAAAATGGCTATCTCAAAATTTTGATTGGATGTGTTTGAGGGAATGATGGGCGTGGGGGAGGGACTAGTTCCCCTCCAATCACTTTGGACTATTAAGAAGGGAACTAGCCCTTTAACTTTCCAATCGAATGAGCCTGATTTGAAGTTTCTACGACAACGCCTTCTTATAAATTCTTATATGTCCCCAGGGCATAACTTAAAACCCTCTCCCTGAGGGTTGTGGGGGAGTGTCCTCTGGGGAATTGGCTTCCTAAAAAACATATTTTCTATCTGGAAATCAACTAGCCAACGCTGAACAAAATGGCTATCTCAAAATTCTGATTGAATGTGTTTGGGGGAATGATAGGCGTGGGGGGCTAGTTCCCCTCCAATCACTTTCGACTATTAAGAAGGGAACTAGCCCTTTGAATTTCCAATCGAATACGCCTGTTTTGAAGTTTCTATGGCAACGCCTTCTATAAAAACCTTATGTGCCCCTAGGGCATAACTTAAAACCTTTGCCCTGAGGGTTGTGGGGGAGTGTCCTCCTCAAAAACATATTTTCTATCGGGAAATCAACTACGCTGAACAAAATGGCAATCTCACAATTTTGATTGGATGTGTTTGGGGGAATGATGGGTGAAGGGGGGGGGCTAGTTGCCCTCCAATCACTTTCGACTATTAAAAAGGGCAAATGCCCTTTGAATTTCCAATCGAATGAGTCTGTTTTGATGACATATTTTCTATCTGGAAATCAGCTACGCTGACAAAATTCCTATCTCAAAATTTTGATTGGATGTGTTTGGGCGAATGATGGGCGTGGGGGGGGGCTAGTTACCCTCCAATCACTTTCGACTATTAAAAAGGGCACTAGCCCATTGAATTTCCAATCGAATGAGCCTGTTTTGAAGTTTCTACGACAACGCATTCTATAAAAGCCTTATATACCCCCAGGGCATAACTTAAAACCCTTGCACTGAGGGTTGTGGGGGAGTATCCTCCTCAAAACCTATTTTCTATCTGGAAATCAACTACGTTGAACAAAATGGCTATCTCACAATTTTGATTGGATGTGTTTGAGGGAAAGATGGGCGTGGGGGGAGGAGGGGGCTAGTTGCCCTCCAATCTCTTTCGACTAATAAAAAGGGCACTAGCCCTTTGAATTCCCAATCAAATGAGCCTTTTTTTAAAGTTTCTACGACAACTCCTTCTATAAAAACCTTATATGCCCCCAGGGCATAAATTAAAACCCTTGCCCTGAAGGTTGTGGGGGAGTTTCCTCCTCAAAAAACACATTTTCTCTCTTAAAATCAACTACGCTGAACAAAATGGCTATCTCAAAATTTTGATTGGATGTGTTTGGGGTAATGATGGGCGTGGGGGGGGGCTAGTTGCCCTCCAATCACTTTCGAGCTTTAAAACGGGCACTAGTCCTTTGAATTTCCAATCGAATAAAGTTTCTACGACAATGCCTTCTATAAAAAACCTTATATGCCCCCAGGGCGTAACTTGAAACCCTTGCCCTGAGGGCTGTGAGGGAGTGTCCTCCTCAAAAACACATTTTCTATCTGTAAATTAACTACGCTGAACAAAATAGCTATCTCAAACTTTCGATTGGATATGTTTGGGGGAATGATTGGCGTGAGGGGGGGCTAGTTGCCGTCCAACTACTTTCTACTATTAAAAAGGGCACTAGAACTCTCGATTTCTAATCAAATGAGCCCCTTTTGAAGTCTCTACGACGACCCCTTCTATATAAAGTGCCCTGCTTTAAAAAAAAAAAAAGTTTGCATTGTGTCAACATTGATCTTATATACCCTTAGGCCATAACTTAAAACCCTTGCCCCGAGGGTTGTTGGGGAGTGTCCTTCTCAAAAAGATATTTTCTCTGTGGAAATCAACAACGCTGAACAAAATAGCTATCTCAAAATTTTGATTGGATGTGTTTGGGGGAATGACGGGCGTGGGGGGGGGGGCTAGTTGCCCTCCAATCACTTTCGACTGTTAAAAAGGGCACTAGCCAGTTCAATTTCCAATCGAATGAGCCCTTTTCGAAATTTCTACGACAACTCCTTCGATACGAAGTGCCCGGGTATGGAGAAAAAACCAAAAACACATTGTGCCCACATCGTTCTTTACTTAGGCAGCGCTAGCGTGCTGCCTATGACAAAAGAAATTTAGGGCAACTGTGTCCCCTCCCATGCCAACTTTTTCTCAAAATCGTCTAATAAAAATTTCGAGATAATTATTTTGTTCAGCATAGTTGAAAGGTCGAATAACTATGCGTTTGCAGATATCATCAGCCCCAACAGCCCCTGGGAGAAGGTCTTTAAGTTACAAAATTTGCCCATTCTTCACGTATAGTATTTGTTATTAGGAAGTATACAAACATTTTTTGTGTGGGGGGAAGCAAAGTTTATCTGGTAGGATTTTCCAAGGGGATAACTTTCCATGGGGAGGGAAGTTTCCAGGGGCTAAATTTTTCAGGGAAAATTTAACAATGGGGGAATTTGCCAAAATTCCTGTACGAAATTATTCTTATGTCTTGCTTTCTCTTTGCAAACTCAATTTTACCCCTGGAGATGTTAAGGATAATTGTTCGGGGTAAATTTTCACCAAGATTGAATTGTCATGACCCTAGAAAAAAGGCCGCGGGGACGAGGGAGTTTTTCTTGGAGGTGTAGCATTATTACCTAGTATTATTTAAAAAAGCAATCAGAAATTAAATAAATAAAAAACAAGTTTTTTCAACTGAAAGTAAAGAGCAACATTAAAACTGAAAACGAATAGAAATGATTACTTATAAGTGGGGGGTTGTTCCTCCTCAACACCTCACTCTTTAAGCTAAAGTTTGAATTCTGTCCCAGTTCTTTAAGAACGACTTTTGAAACAATATTTTCGTTTAAATGGAACAATAAGGAGATTTTCTTAAAAGTACTAAAAGCCTACGAGGTGTTGAAAAGGAGCAAACCCCTCATATACGTAATAATTTCTGTTCGTTTTAAGTTTTAATGTTGCTCCTTACTTTCAGCTGATTTTTTTTTTTTTTAGAAAATTATAACTGAATAAAGAACGTGTCATTTTAGTGTCTGTGAAGGATAGAAGGAGGAATTAATATTTAGTATTTATGACACGTGCAAAATTACACAAAATATCAAATGACTCTGAACAACAAAAGAACTGGGACTAGAACATGGAATAAGAAACAACAGCAAATTGCATTAAATTGCAAGCTAAAATATGACTTAAATCTAAAGAATAACGCTATAATTACTCTATTGCGGGGTTCGTAAGATTCAGATAATTACGATTGAATAAAGAACGAGTTAAGCAGGAAGGATAAATTTAATTCACGACCGAATCAGTTAATTCAGCTTAAATTACTCGTTTGCCACCCTATCACTTGAAACTAAAAAAATAAAGCAAATATTATGCCAATACTTTTTCTTAGATGTCTTGGAGAATATAGGTGTTGAAACACATGAATTGGAATGAATCCGAATAGCAAAGTAAAGGGCATGGAAAAAAGTCGTAGATAAGAAACTGTCTGTATATCTAAAACTTATTTTTGTTAGAATTATATACCTTTTTAATATTTTTAGCATCCCAGAGTAGTTGAATCAAATCTAACCTGACCCCTTGATACGAATCATGAGATGAACTTTACATTATCTGCAGTTAGTAGACAAGCAATAACGAGATCCAACATATACAAATTTGCCGCGTACGAAATGCTGGGACCCGGCCTCGAAATAGGCCACATAGTTTTTTCCTCAAAACTATCATTTTGACATTTTTGGTCAAAAAGAAGGTTTAAATAGGTTACACTTTGCGGAAGAATTCTTATTTTTCCCAGGATGGCCGTATCGAACCTCTGTTGACACCATAACATCAAGAAGAAGTTCAAATTGTCTGCGGTTCGATGAAAAGTGACAGTGATGCCTGCCGCGTAGTTGTACCGAGTGCAAAAGAGAGTGCAAATTATATTCTCAGCTTTATAAGGCACGGGGGGTGCCAACCCCATTCCTCTAAGTTTATACTCGTTTTGAGGTTGACTTGATTGTTTATTTATCGATGAAGATTTATGGTAGTTTTAATCTTGAAAAACTATTTGACTTTTAATTCCTACGAATGGTGCAGAGGTCAATACGCATAGGGAGCAAGTGGCTTTATAATGTGGACACCAATAAGTCAGGAGTAAAGACCCCTCGCTCATAACTAAGTCGTAATTACTAAGAAATTCTGAGAAAAGGACTTGCACATGGCATCTAAGAAAAATGTTGTTGTCTGAACAAAATAGGCAGAAAAGAAATACTTATCTCGTTTATCATTTTTAATAATTCTGATGGACCAAAACCAACTTTAAGATCTTACCGTAGAATAATGGCCGTCTCCTAAGAATCATATGGAAGGTTATGTCAGGATAAGGCTCTGGACAGCATGAATAATATACAATATTGTGTTCCACAAGCATATCTACCAAATCCCATTCTCCATTGGGAACATAATTTGACATATCTGCCTCTTCTGTTTGGATAACCAAATTCACCTGCAAAAGTAAATTACATTGTCAGTAAGGTTGCCATACGTAATGCATTTTTGATACTTGTGGTGTATTTTGTCCAAAATAGTGACCTATGAATGCAAATAAAAAACAAATACTCTTTAAAACTTATCAAATTAAAAAAAAAATAATTCCTCTCCAGAAACCTCATTTTCTGCATTATCTTCATTTAGAGCAGATTAACACCAAACACTCTAAAATATAGCTCCATTTCTTTGAGAGAGAGAGAGAGAGAGAGAGAGATTTATTCTAAACAAACAAACAATTTAACATAAGTTTAGCGGCCACCCCAAGAAGTAAAAACTTGTCCAAGGGGGTGGCAAAAATACACTAACATAACAAAACAATAAAAAAAAACGAAAAAAATTTTGATTTTTGATTTTTATTGTTACTATTTTCATTATAATCAACAATGAATAGGCTTATATTAAATTTAAAAAGACGTAGGTATAGAAAATAGATGTACAATAAGTATGCTTGACTTAAGGCTCCTTCGGAGGGTTCGGTGTAGAGAACGACAAGACCAGGTGCCTTCAGGTTGACATATCACTTGCCAGGCTCGCAGCTGCTTCCACTGGGATGTGGCCTTAGGCGAGGAAATCATTGGTTTTGTCTTTTCACCCGGTGGGGGGGGGTGTCCTCCGGGTCGCTTCCATCCATGGAGGGCAGGGTTGAAGTCGAATGTGACACGTGCTGGGGTGTCGCGTGAAATATGAAGAAGGTGGCCCTACCACCAAATAGTACGCTGGGTAAGCTGCGTCGAGAACGGAGTTTGTGCAGTGTGCGACAGTTGGATCTGCTTGCTAACGAAGTCTATTCAGTGAAGTCCCTCGATCCTTCAAAGATGCTCCGTCTTTGCGACATCGACGACGCTAAGGATAGGTTTTACAGCTGGCCACAATTCCGCTTCGCAGAACAGCACGGTGCTGACTAATGCATTGTAAATGCGTATTTTGGTATGACGGATTATGTTTGGCTTTCCTCAGATGCTGGTCAGCCTCCCGACAATTGCCAACGCTTTGGCTGTTTACATATAATCTCCTTTGTGATCAAGCCATCCTTCAACAGAATAGATCCCAGGTAAGTTAAGTCTTCAACCACATCTACTTGGTTGCTCCCAATGTTCATTTCCTTTACAGTAGAACGGAGCATGGGGGGCTTAAGGAGCATAACTTTGGTTTCCTGCCAGTTGATCTTCAGTCCAGTTTTCTGAGAGTACCTGGAGAGTAACCTAAAGATTTGCTATAAAGATGACCAAACTTCAAACATGAAAGTAACTTCTGAGTCTCTGTTTATTGGAGTTACGTTTTGGGACAATAAGAAAATTACTTAGGGGCTTTATCCTACCTTAAATGAAAAATCAAGCTGAGTTTTTTGCCATTAATGACAAGAAATGGTCTATACCTACCAGCAACATCTCCTGCACGTGCTATATCCATAAAAGTTTATTAAATGACAATTTTTTCACAACAAAATTCCCAGTGGAATCAGCTGTATTGGGATTTCTTTATACATTTTACATCTATTGAAATAAACAATATGCATAGTTCAGTTGCTAGTTTAAAAGATAATCGCCGGAAGATAAAATAAATTTACTGAAAGTAGAATTAAAACTATAAATGGAAAAAAGATTTTGAATTTATTAATCTGTCAGGATATAAAATAAACTTACTGTAAGAAGAGTTGAAAGTTATCAAGGATCCTTTGGATGACTGTTTCCTCGATTTAATTTTGTGAGATTTCTTGCAGCAGTAGGTTGTGTATGATCAAGAAGTCGAGTAATTCGTTTACAGGGTTTCATGATGTAATTACTGAAAATAATTTTGAAAATATTTACTTTTATGAGGAAGCTCATAAAAGTAAATTGAGGAAATAATCCTCTAGAAGGCCCTTGTTAAGGTTTAAGATGCTCCAGTGCATCAATAAGAAAAGAAGACTATGACAGTTTTTATCTTGAAAGATCCACCCAAGTTGAGGATTGTGACGACAATCTTGTCATGGTGCCTCTGAGAAGAGACCTCATCGTTCTGAGTATCCATTAAAAAAGGCACAAGTAGGGGCCCACTTCAATTAAAAAGGGCCTACTTCAACTAAAATCAGTCATCGTCCAGCAAATGGTGGTCCTGCTCAATGTTTGATCATAAGACAGGGCATTTTGTAGAATCAACTACCGAGGTTGTTTGGAAATAAGCTGGTAATGGGTTTAAAAACAGAACCAGTGGTATCAATTCCAATAAGTATATGAAACTCCAAACAAGGTACAGGAAAAAATCCCTTGAGGAGCAATCAGAGGTGGAAAGTTCCCTTGCTAGTACCAGCTCTGAGGAAAAATGTTGCTTTTTGCTGATGGTTGATGAGTGGTGAGTAGGCCTAACTTTCCAGGTTTTTTGAGAGAATAGTGTTTATTTTTAAACAGAATTAAAAAAATTATCCAAAGGTGATAGGGGTATAAATAATTGGATGTTTGTGTATTTTATGTTGCAGGGATGCCTCTTTCCTCACGGCGGGCAACGTTGAATTATGAGAAAAATTAATGGTAGATAAATCGGTATTTGATGCTAAGTTACTTGGATCAAATATGATGAACCGTGTTGTTGTTGATCATTTCATTCGTATTATAATATTTTTCATGTCCATTTTGTTGATTATTAATTTCCTTCTTTTCTAGCATTTTAAAGTAAATTTAGGAAATACTGACAATGGGGTTTGCGAAGAATAAATTTCAGTACCAAAACAGAAAAAAAACATGCTTGATGGGAAATACAAAACTAAATGAAATAATCTTAGACCATCGTGATGTATCAGTGAAGTGAGTATCTTTTCCAAGCACGATTTGAGCATCTTTTCTAAGCAACTCTGTCCCTAGCATAATTTCCATATGCATGGTTTTTTCACTGTCTTCTCTTTTTACATCATTAGATACCCTTTCAAAAGGGTACGTACGCCGTAAGAGGGGGAGAGAGTCTTTTGGCCACCACTTAAATTATATCACAATATTTTTGATTATTTTCTATAATCACTAACATTTTAACAGTTTCCTTAATTCAAAATTGCCCTCCCCTTTCAAAATGTCATCCCTTTTGGAACTAATTTTTAAACATGCGCTTCCTTTTAATAAATTTTCGATTATTAGAATATTCTGTGTTAACAGCCACCTACTCTCATAGGCATGATATAGGCTAAGTATGTGTCTAAACTTATGACTAGCCGCCTACTCAGAAGTATTCGTTCCAATCTATTAACTTAACTTATTTATTACTTTTGGGCATCTGGAACAATTAAGAGCAGCTCGTTTATTAGTTTTTTTTTTTTTTAGCTTTCTCTAAGAAAATTTTGACTACTCTAAAAAAAATAAACTATCCAAAGACGTTATCCCCCTAAAAATTACTTCCTTTTCGCTATCTAATAATAATTACTGTAGGATACAAAATGATAGACGGTCCTCCATATCCTTGATTGAGCATAAATACTGTTATTAATACTATTTTAGGAGCCTACTTTGTGATTAGAAGATGAAAGCGCAATTTAGTTATCCTTTCTGAACATTTTCGTTTTTTTCATCTTTACGAATTTGACTCAGGAAACCGAGGAAACCCATTCAATAGATTACTCCAAATATCTTCATTTCCTCTTCAAATCAGTTACGGAGATTCTTGAATAGATAAATGTCACTCAAGAAAAAAGGAGAGAAAAAAGAACAGTGTCTTAAGGCTTTCAGTATTAATTAGAACACACCCAATCTTCTAAGATGGGGGGAAAACGCTCCAATTATTTTTCGTCAATGGATTATGGCCCTATTTTTCTAGTCTGTGATTATGTTCTGCCTCCCTTCCTCACTGCGATCAATCATAGGAATATCAAACTGAAACAGCTATACTGACTTGGTGAGTCTTAGGAAAATTTTTGTGCATTAATAATATTATCATTATAATGAGTGATAAGAATACAGTGCATAATAAAAGTCAGTGCTTGAATGCTCGTATACGCCTGATTAATTGTTTGCTATGATGAAGGACAGAGGGCTAGGAACTGTAGCCAGTTTTGGATTTTGAAAATCAAACAGAAATACTAAAACTCTACTTGTTTTGCTGCTCTTATAATGTTTAAAATTACTTTTTAAACTTTTTAACAAAATAGTGATGCTCACACAGATTTCTCACCTTAATGTTTTGGCAAACCTCAAAAGCCATCTGGTCAACTAATTTGGCTTCCTAAAAGTTGATGATATCAAATGACATTTAGCGAGCAAGGCTTTATCTAATCCAGTCCAAGCACCGTCGGAACTTTATCCATTCACAATGTGCAAGATTGCGCGGGCGGGAGAGTCACAGACAGCGCAATAGCGCTGCCTAAGTAAAGAACGATGTTGGTACAATTGGTAAAATGTGTTATTATTATTATTTTTTTTTTTTGGGGGGGGGGGGGGGGGGCTCCTAGACCAGGGCACTTTATATTGAAAGAGTTGTCGTAGACACTTGAAAAGGGGTTCATTTGACTGGAAATTGAAAGGGCTAGTGCCCTTTTTAATAGTCAAAAGTGATTGGAGGGCAACTAACCCCCTCCCACGACCTCCATTTCCCCTAACACATCTAATCAAAATTTTGTTTTGAAATTGAAAGGTCCGGAAATAATGTCTTTGAGGAAGA
>JAQQPU010000025.1:139796-163619 GCA_029168905.1 Artemia sp. Kazakhstan ARC1039 | reverse complement strand
CTTTAGGGGGTTTGAGAGACTCTGTTGTTTTATTCTGTGTTTTTTTTCTTTACTTGATGGTCATTCAAAAAGCGAGGATTTCTGTTAAATAAATAATTCTTGTATCTTTTAAAATAACTTTACGGGCTTTGAGAGACTGTGTTGTCTTATTCCGTGTGATTTTTTCTTTTTCTCATTTAACAGAGTCTCTCAAACCCCGTAAAGCTATTTTAAAAGGTACAAGAATTATTTATTTTACAGAAATCCTTGCTTTTTGAATGACCGCCAAGTAAAGAAAAAAGACACACAGAATAAAACAACAGAGTCTCTCAAACCCCGTAAAGCTATTTTAAAAGGTACAAGAATTATTTATTTAACAGAAAACCTCGCTTTTTGAAGGACCACCAAGTAAAGAATAAAAACACACAGAATAAAACAACAGAGTCTCTCAAACCCCGTAAAGCTATTTTAAAAGTTACAAGAATTATTTATTTAACAAAAATCCCCGCTTTTTGAATGACCACCAAGTAAAGAAAAAATCACACGGAATAAGACAACAGAGTCTCTAAAACCCCGTAAAGCTATTTTAAAATGTACAAGAATTATTTATTTAACAGAAATCCTCGCTTTTTGAATGACCACCAAGTAAAGAAAAAAACACACACAGAACAACAGAGTCTCTCAAACCCCGTAAAGCTATTTTAAAAGGTACAAGAATTATTTATTTAACAAAAATCCTCGCTTTTTGAATGACCACCAAGTAAAGAAAAAATCACACGGAATATGACAACAGAGTCTCTCAAACCCCGTAAAGCTATTTTAAAAGGTACAAGAATTATTTATTTAACAGAAATGCTCGCTGTTTGAATGACCACTAAGTAAAGAAAAAAACACACGGAATAAGACAACAGAGTCTCTCAAACCCTGTAAAGCTATTTTAAAAGGTACAAGAATTATTTATTTAACAGAAATCCTCGCTTTTTGAATGACCACCAAGTAAAGAAAAAAAAACACACAGAATAAGACAACCCCTCCAAAAACACTTTATTCAGAGATTTCTTGTTAAAAAATTATCCAATCACTAATTAGAATCAATCACACTCCTATTATTCAAAAATCAATTAATATCGTTCATAGAGTCCAATTTGCGAATTCCTTATCCCTTTTTGCAAATGTCAATCAAACAATTCCGATTGTAAAAGCGTGTTTAATCACGTTGGTTGGAAAGGTATCCATCCATAAGTACATGCTCCGAAAAGGTGCCAAGGAACGTAATTTTCCCAAATAACACCATTATAAGTACTCTAAGACACCTCGCTCCCATCATCCCATCTCTCCAAAAATATTTTATTCAGAGATTTCATGTTAAAAAATTATCCAATCACTAATTAGAATCAATCATACTCCTATTATTCAAACATTAATTAATATCGTTCATAGAGTCCAATTTGCGAATTCCTTATCCCTATTTTGCAAATGTCAATCAAACAATTCCGATTGTAAAAGCGTGTTTAATCACGTTGCTTGGAAAGATATCCACGAGTACATGCTCTGAAAAGGTGCCAGCTTTTTAAAATGTCTACGTCAAACGGGACATTCTTTTGCAATTCATATCAATAACAAAAAACCAGTTTCTTGTACGCTTCATATCTATTACACTTTTGAGCTTCTTGTAGGCGTGAATGTATCCCTGAATGTATCCCTGAAATATATAGAATAGATGCTACTTATAAACTTCAGAAAGGGCTCATTTGAATGTAAATTAAAAGTTCTAGTTTATTTTTTCAGAGTAAAAAGAGCGGAGGGCACTTGCCCTCCACGCCTTTTTCTTCCCCAAACCCATCCGATAAAAATTTTGTGGTGACAATTTTGTTGAAAATAGTTCAAACATCAGAAATTAAAATTCTGGGGTCAACACAACCCCCAAGGCCCAGGGACAGACTTTGTACGTTAAACCCTGGGGACAGAAGGGATGCTCGTATAAACTTCAGAAAGGGCTCTTTGGATTGAAAACAGAAAGTTCTAGTTCACTTTTAAAGAGTCAAAAGAGTTCGAAGGTCAATTAGCCCCCTCCCCCAAGCCCTTTTCCTCAAACCCATCCGATAAAAATTTGGAGATAGACATTTTGTTAAAAATAGTTCAAACATCAGATAATAAAAACTCCGAGGTTGACACAATCCCATTTTTTCACTTTGATATTGTTGCTTTGATACCAGTTTTGATACTCAGATGAATTTTAAGACTTTGCTTTGAAGACTTTCTTCGCTATATCACTATTCACAAATTTAACTCAAACAGGAGGGACTTTGTCGTTTAGGGTGGTATCGGTTAAAGCAGGAGATATTTTGAATCTAGAGATATTCCTAATTTGGGCAACTTTTATTTCAGTCAGGTTCATTTTGGTTACGAAAACTTGCAGGATTGTTGATTGGAGGTCAGATCCTGACTGCTGCTTAACACCGTGCAAAATTATTCGGAGGATTGTTTTTGGATTAAGCCTGTTCCGTGGGATGGTAGCTTCCCTCTTATTTTAGAATATTTGAATTGTAACAAAGAATAATACCTACGTTTGCTTATCTGGACTGAAGGGGGAAAGGTAAATGGGGGGAAGGGAATTGATTCAGTGCCAGGAATTTCTCCCAAGGTGGAGACAAGGACTAACAGTAGCTTTATTTTAAAAAGATTGAAATGGAAAGACTTCTTTTCTTCTATTTTTATGCATTTTGTAATGTTTTCTTATTTCACAGGAAAATAGTGGATTTTGGACACCAGCCCCCCTGCTGGTGTCCAAGGGAGATGTTCCTCTCATCTAAACTCGTTCGAAAGAGTCCTATTGGAAACCGTGAAAATGAAATCCCAAAATTAATATCTTTCGGGCTTCAAAGCCAGATTGCGTTTGAAGAAATTTAAGACTTTTTTTGCTTTTTCTTACCTGCAATCCATAATATGACTTATGAATTTTTCATTTTTTAATTTTCCTGTTTTTTTTCTACTTTATTTCTTCTTTTATCTATTTCTATGTCTTAGTTTTCTTTTTTTTACTTTTTTTCTTACCTGCAATCCATCGTAAGTCCAACTTGAAAATTTCATAGTACATCTTTGCTCATCGAATGGGAAGTATTCGACATTTATCGCACAGGAAGATTTGAATATTGCGGAAGACAACCATGTTAAATTGCCATCTGACGATACAATCACATTCGTACTAAGTACTGCTGAATTATACAAACTATCCGCACTAGAAAATATAAAAAAAAATTTGTTTTCAAATAGTTCTACATAAATGATAGCCTATTTATGTTTGGCATACCATATATAGTACAATAAAGATATAACTTAAAAAAAGTAAACCTTTTGAAGGGGAAACTTTTCACAAAAAAGGAAACTAATTGCCACAAAAATTATTTTTATACCATTCGATAAAAAAAAATGCGCTTATCAACATATCTAAAATCGGCATTGCTACTCTTGGATGAAACGAATCAAATTCACCCTTAAAGTGGGGAGGAGGGAGCAAAAGGATAAAAGTTCATTATGCAGAAACACCTGGAAAAAAAGTTGTAGATAAAGGAAATGAGTTAGAAATGGTCCATGACCAGTATAACAGGGATTTTTCGGAAATTCCTCCTTAGTTTTTGAAGTGGGTCGGGTTCTCTCCAAAAACAATGACACATCTTAATTTGGCGAATAAGGTGTCCTTCCTAGGGTTTCCTAGCCCATAGATAACAAAAAATGGAGGACACGGAACCCAAAGAAAAAATTAAATCTATACTTTTGAGTGGAAATCAAGAAAATGGAAATATTAATAATAATAAAAAAAAATGTCTTGTCTGTGAGTACCGTGTTTGCTAACAGGTAACATATTTGTTGCCATACTTGTCAAGTCTTTCTTCAAAGTGCAAAGGGGGAAGGGCAAAAAAAAAAGAAATCAAGAAAATTTGTTGGAGAAATCAGTGCTGTAAAAAAAAAAAAAAAAAAAAAAAAAAATGAAAGAAAAGGAAAATGAAAATACGTTTGAGCAATAGTTTGCAGTAACTCGGAGTTTTGAGAAAATAGTTTCCTAGCACTGGCATCCAAAATCTGTTTATTATAGATTAGGGAGTTTGTAACAATAGATCCATTGCAAGCTTTGCATAAAGGACTCATCGACGGTAGATTAAGCTTGGAAGATGTCTGTAAAGATCAAATATTAAGAGATCATGCAGCTGCATTTGACAAGCAAAAGGAAACACTTGAAGCCGATGGAAACAGAACAGTTAAGCTGTTGACGCAGTACCTCGATATGGTTGGCATAATTCAGCGGTTCCTAGGGCCAGAGAGACTCCTTTTGTGGGAAGAACAACTGCACGTAGCATATAGAATACTTCATTATCTTTACATAGCCACTATGTAAAGACTACGAGAATCTACCTTCAAAAAACTGACAATCTACGGTACCCGTTTGTCACCCGAAAATTTAAGCTTTTTTTGGCGACAATAGCCTTCATACGATAAAGCACTCAGAAAGGCAGTGGGCTAGATTATCAGCTGACAGGGTTATAGACCAAAATTTAATAGGAGTCTTAAGACATCCAGTGGCCATACTGTTGGAGGTAGAATTTCGGTAAACCCTATGGGTTGTGTCATTTCCTTCTTGCGTTGAAGCATCTCACGCAGAAGCTTAAAGAACATAAATACTGGACTAGTGAACAACATACGGGGATGGGGCCCTCGAAGCAAAAAAAGGGCCTTATAGTGAATCAAATAATGGCTTCCTTAGAATCGAACACGGAAGAAGCTCTAAAAGTGGGAACAATGACTCTCGACAAGTCAGTATATTCTTGAAAAGCATGGTTGACATGTCAGTATAGGGTTATGTCTTCAGAAAGATATTACAAGTAACCCTCATGACAGCCAAGAGAGCTTTCTCACCCGGTATCAAACACTTTGATCCTAACCTAATCTTCCAGAGGTTCTTGGTTGTTGCAAAACGTTCAATAATGCCAGAAAGAGACTAATTCGAACGCAAATTATGTGCTGTTTCTTTGTCCCTCTTTGACGACGATATCATCATGAGGAGGTCAAACAAGCCTGATCTTGCGAAAGGTTTACCTGAAGCTTGTAAAGACGTATATAACCTGTGCTCAAATAAAAATGAACTACTAGAACCCCACCTTCACGTTTAAAACGGTGGAGTTCTTCTTCGTATACTTCAGTGAAAGATTTGAAGCAGCTTTTCAATGATATTCGACGAGTACTTGGCATATTAGCTTGAAAATCCAGAAAAGTGGCAGCTACTACAGCATTCTGCATAAACAGCATCTTTTTTTTCTCTCTTTTTTTTCTTTTCCACAGATAGCTTGGCACTGGAATATCGCAGAGATTTGTTCATTGGCTCATTTTACGGGTTGCAGCGGTAGTTTGCAACCTAGTAAGAGACGAAAACTTCCAATGTCAAGAAATATTTATAATAAAGAACAAACTCTTGCCTATAGTAACTTAAATAACTAACATTTCTTTTTTTTCCAGGTATTGTAGTAAGAACAAAACTCAAGCTCATAGTAATATATTAATAATAAATAGGGATTATGTAAGTTTCATCAGTATCATGGCTATACACATGGATGAAACCTAGTAAAGAACAAACCACGGCACGTATTGGACTTAGTTAGCTGCCGGATTATCTGAAGTTTGTCTCTTACTATTCCAAATAAGAAAAATCAATAGGCTTTTACCTGTTTGTAATTTTAACATAAGGAGAGATATGATCGGGATTGCAGTGGAAGCATAGCAACCTAGTAAGAGACAATCACTGCCCGTCCGGGTTGCAGCGGTAGCTATAGCTTCTAGTAAGAGATAATCACTCCCCATACTCCCAATACTACCCATACTTCAAATGAATGTGAATTGTCAGTTTTATTCCTTAAAATCTTAATTAATTTTGATTTTTTAAAGTCATAAAAGTGAAAAGATTTGAAAGAATTTTTTCAGTAAAGTACAAATTTTATTCTGGCTTTTATAAAGCATAGGGGTTTTGAACTCTACTCATATCAATTTCTGCTCGTTTTGAGTTTGACTATGTTATTTATTTTAATTTATGTTCTTTTTGGGTTTCATTTATTTATTGATACTGATTTGTGGAAGTTGTATGCTTGATAGATTATTTGATTTGATTTTTGTTCATTTTTGGTTTAATGTAGTTCTTTACTTTTTTTTGAAAAACCTAGCTAGTGAAATTTTTTTTTAATTAATCAATAGCAGTAAACTTAGCTTTAGGGTCATCCGGGTTGCAGTGGTAGCTAGCAACCAAGTAAGAGACGGTCATATCCCATTGTAAAAATATAAGTCTTAACTCCTAAAACTAGAATCAGATCAAAAAACTAAGTACACTATTACAACCGCCTTGTCTAAAACCCCAGTATAGGAAACTTATAGTCCCTTGTTTTAAACAACAATGGAAATATACTGGCTTGAACATCAATAAAAGTGGCTACAACCACGATATTCTGTATAAACGGTATCTTTTTTTTCTTCTTCTTCTTTTCCTCCGATAGTGGGGCACTGGAACATCGTAGAGAGCTGTTTTACGGCTCACAATAAAGGAAATGGATGGTCTAAAAAACCTATTGTAATTAAAAAATATTTCTAATAGAAGATCATTTTTATACGAAAAAACTGCATTTTCATGTTCAAGATTGATGAATGACGTCATAAACATAGGCATTTAATTATCATAATAGAGAGCTGTTCAATGGCTCATTTTAAAGGAAAATGCTGTATATAGAAAACTTTTGTAATTAAGAAAAATAATTTTAGTATAAAATAAGTTTTTACGAAAAACGGTATTTTAGTATTATATCAAAAGACGAGCATTAGAAGAACAAAACATTACATACATTGGACTTAGTTAGCTGCCTGATTTGTTTTAGGTTCGTCTCTTACTACTCCAAAGAAGAAAAAGCTGTAGTCTTTTTCCTGTTTGTAATCTGGGTTTTTACATTGAGGATCTATGTTTCAGGCCAAACCTTAGTCCATAGTAATTAATTTAAAATCCGGGCTGCAGCGGTAGCTATAAACCTAGTAAGAGACGATCACGTCCCATAGTAAAAATTAAAATAACTTGCAAATCCTAAAAATAGAGCCATATGAAAACAAGAAGTACACTTTTAGAACTACCTTATCCGAAACCCCTACATAGAAAACCTACCGTCTCTTAACATGAACAACAAAGAAATTATATTGACTGGAAACACAAGAAAAGTGGCTGCAACTACGATATTCTGCAAATACGGCATCTTTTTTCTTTTCCGTTTTTTTTTGCCTCAGATAGGTCGGCACTGGAAAATCATAGAGAGCTATTTAATGGCTCATTTGAAAAGAAATTGATGTATTTAAAAACCTTTTATAATTAACAAAAAAAATCATTTTTATAAAAAAAAACTACATTTTTATGTAGCTCTGAAGAATCAAATGTTATTAACATCTGCTTGCCTCCTGGAACCAAACTTTTTGGTTCGACTCCTAAAGCCCTTATCTCTATAACGCTGTGCTTTTTTTCCGTAGAAAAAAAATCCTTTTTTTATTTTAGTTTTCAGTAGTCTTTGGTAAGGATGCTGAGGAATTGTCATAAGCAGGTATAGTCGAACGCATTGAGAGCGTGGACATCTGCTACTTTCATAGGCCAAGTCTCACAGCCGCTTGGAAGCATAGAGCGGTTGATTGTATCATAAGCTGATTTTTGTCTTTACTATTATGTTTGTCTTACATTATGCAGTATGGCTTGTGCATCTTCCACATTTTTCACCATCAGGCCAATGTTGCCTGCATAGCCAAGGTCACTAAAGGGTAAAACTAGACTGACTTTGAAAACTCTTGCAGATTGCAAGACACGCTCCATTATTATTATTTTATTATTTATTGAAAACAAACAGAAAAAAAACAGAATATCACTGTACAACAATGACGACATAACTAGAGCTGAAGAAGTCTGCTCCAACCATGCCTTGATGTCTTTTGATTGTGTTTTTTCATAAGTTTAGCAACGGCTAAAGTAGGAGTTGCTATGCAGAGACTGTAGATGAGCTTTGAATTGCGTATCCAAATTGAATATATCAGCAGATCTTTTGCGAAACAGAAGAAAGTGGAACGGATTTTCAATTTATCAGCATTAGTAAGAATCTTCCAGAATGGTCCAATGTGGAGGATGTGGAGGAGACCAACAGTATTGTACAGCGTTGCAAGACAACTATGATTGAAACGAAGCTTAGCAGAGACTATGGAAGCATATGTAGCATATGCGGCGTTTGATACCTTCTATTAGAAGATGACGAGCGTGAGAAATGTTATCTCCAATAGGAATACCAAAATAAACGATTTGGTCAGGAGGGCAGAACTTTGAATTTCCAAGTACAATTTCATGAGGAAGTTGACCTTTCCAGATAAAAAGCACTACGTCGGACTTTTCAGCGTTAAATTCAAGACCAGATTTTAAGTATTTTGCTTGTAGTTTTTGGAAAGTTTCAGAAATTTTGTCCAAAGTTTGGCTGATGTTAAAATGTCATCAGCATACGTGACTAAAGAGATATTGAGGCCAGAAAGAACACAAAAAATCTCACTCTAGTCCTGAGCTTCTAGGACATAGATATTGAAATAACAAGGTGAGGCAATTGCACCTTTCCTGCCTCCTCTCTTAACTGGTACAGTTCAATCTAGTGGCCTTCCCATTTCGTCTTGCTCAGGAGGTTTTAAGACGGAATCATAGCTTAGCATACATATCCCTTTGAGATCTGATGATAGCCATATTTACTCCTCTTTTGACACCCCTTAAAAGCAGAAGGGGGTGGATCAGGGAATCAAAGGCGTGGCAAACATCATGACTAACCAAGGCGAGTAAACTATCTGTACAAAAAGTATTGAGCAGAGAATTAGCAACAACTGCAACAGCGTCTGCACATCCAATGCCATGTTGAGAGCCAAATTGATGGGGGGGCGTGCAAGATTTTTCATCAAGCTCTTTTATGAACAGTAGTTTATAAAGCTTGCATAAAATGGTTGATACAGTCACGGGCCTGAAAGATGTGCATTGAATGGAGGTTTTTCATATTTTTTTTTTTTGAATAGGAGAAGGAGCTCCCACGCAAAATGTAGACGCAACCAAGCCTTGTGTAAAAATAATCTGCAGTAGTAGACCGAGATATTCTAAAAGCGCAAAACCTCCATTTTCGATAAGTAGAGCGCGAATTCCATCTATGCCTCTAGACAGCTTTTGCTTCAGGAAAATAATACCTTCAGCCACAGAAGTTACGGATACTGTAAAATCAGAGTCAGGCAATGCATGCAAAAATTGGTCAAGCTCTTCAGCATATTTGTGTTCAAGTTGGGGGTCTGGTGTAGAAAATTTCGCCACTTAAAAAGAATACCACTCAGATAGAGGAACATCAGCAGCAAAATGGGAGTTTTTTGGATTCCTTGGAAGGAGTGTCGACCAAAGAAAATGAGGGTTATATTTGATTTTTTGAACTGACTGTTCTATTATTTTATTGCGGTGTTTCTGAAGCTCCTTGAGAAACTTTTTCTTTGTTGCGATGTGGATGGAATTAACAGGGCCGGACAATGGTCAATCGAAACGATTCGTTATCGAGGAATGGATGAATTGGATCCTGATATGGATCAAAAGTCATGCACTAATACCCATGTAAGCCCAACAGAAATTAATATCAAAATAAATAAGTGATAAGGCAAATTAATATAAATTAAGTAGAAAGTTCAAACCAAGCTTAAAACGAACAGAAATTTATCTCAATTATATGTACATCTAACACCCTGTCAGGCTTCTAAGGGTCAGGTCATCATTTGTACTTTACTCCACACAAAATATCAAAACGTTCTCTCGCTTATAGCATTAAAATGCCAGTAATTGCTGAGCAATTAAAAAGACATGAAACTTATAGAGATTTTTTCGTAATTTTCCAATAGATAATCAAAAATACAATAAAAGCTTTTTATTACTAATTATAGTGTAGGTCTGAATGCTTCAGCTTCACTTCTGAATTCTTCACCAACGGAAACAAACAAAGGAACAGAAGGAAAAAGAATAAACTATGCTCAATTAAGCAAATGCATTTTAAGAAAAGGAAAAAAACGCCTGGAAATTCTTTTTCCAACTCCATCAGTTGACGTCATTTCTCAGGGGTGGGGTAAACAACCCTCAGCCCCCTTTTCAGTAATTTTAAAAAAATTTCATAAATAGAATATACACTTTTATGCTTACTCTCCTAAAAAATAGCGTCCTCTTTATATTATATACTGAAATTAATTTAAAAAGATCCTTTTAAAAGATTGAATAAAAGTATAGAATAGGCCCAGGATTAAAACTTAAAATAGGCAGAAACAAAGTCACAGAATAAGTGAAACCCTGAACGAATTTAAAGCACTAAGAATGATCATACGCATACAAACTAACTGTCAAGGTAATCTTTGAATTATAAAATTAGGCTCCCACAAATCCTAAGAGTAGTGGCCAGAATCAGTAAACTCCGAACTTCGAATTTAGTCCCAAATTCTAAAAAGACATTTTTATTTACTTATGCCCCTATTCTGCTCCATTTTATTTAAGTTACTGTAAACTCATAGCTAAATTTTATTTAAAATGAAATCAGTAAATGAAAATGCCTATTGAATATTTAAAAATATGAACAATGTCCATAAAATGCATACAAACTTAGTCCACTTTCGTGACGGAATCCAGTCACATGTCTTAATTCTTTATATTTTCCATATAATTCTCCAATTGTTTCGTTGTTCCAAGATGTCGTTCCCCATCCTGTTGGTTCCTCTAAAGCAAAACCGTACATACCTGGACTGGCGAAGGGGGGGGGGGCTCAAATCCAACCTTGCTGAAATTCATGTTAGTAGCTTTCGCTGTTTCTTTTCTTTGCTTTGATTAAATAAGCCCATCACTTGAGTTATATTTTGTTTTCGTGCAACTTTTCTTTTTATTTATTTTGCTTTATTTTTACATTTAATTTATTAGTGATTCCAACCATTCATGAAGATTCCATCAATTGACAAGAACAAAATTTTCGATAAACAAAAACTAGAACAGATATTCAAGTTCGAAAGGAACAAGTAAAATTAAAATGTACCTTCAAATTTGAGTTGTACCAAGCAGTTCTCATATGTACCAAAATCTACCAGGACCTCTAAATTGTACACAAAACGGTACAATTGTACCACGTTGTCAACGTTGATTACAAGCCAATTTAGTTGAGTAAAATGGGCTTTTGAAAAAGGTGCATCAAAAACCATGCAAGTCATTGGCCATAAGACTATGACATTGTGAGGGATACTCACTCTCTTTTAAAGGTGTAGACAAGTACCCAAATCCATATGACATTGGGAGGGGATACTCACTCTCTTTGAAAAGGTGTAAAACTTCCATAGAAGTAGTGACTCAAGAGTGTCTTAGGCCTATATTATTCCGCAACTAACGCTCAAAACCAGAGAAATCAGTTATGCAAGAGTTCAGAAGAGTGCCTTAGGGACATCAAGACTGCACCAGTCCAATATTTCTGAAATCATCAGAAAATCTTTAGCGAAAATCTTAGATCGTTATGCAATCTGTTTCACAATTGCCTGGGTTTGCTCAGAGTTCATTAGTCCTTAAAAGCGCCTTAGAGCTATATAATTTATGGAAGAGTTCACAAGAGTGTCTCAGGGAATAGCCTTGATAAAGTGCCCTGGAAAGGTGTCAAGGAACATAGTCCGATAGAAGTATTACCTAAACATGTACTGAGACAAGACCTAAAAAGTTAAAATTTACAAGAGTTATAAATTATAATTCGTAGAAAGAAAAGAAGTTTTTGACCCACCACCTGAACAATTAACAAATCGACACTCTGGACCGTAATGTGAAACTAGACCAGTAATGAAAATCCAGAAGAAAGAAAAATTGGGCAACTAGATAAGTGACAGTGGAGTCAAAACATGTCAAAATTGAAAATGATAGTTATGATAATTGGGTTTTGGATTTCGACATGGATAAGATGATCGATGCTTACCATGCCTTTGTTAAAAAAAAAAGTTTCCGGGATATGTATTTCATAATGACAAAAGACAAGCCGGGGCAAAAGTCGACGTTCAACATTTTATAAAAGCTACAAGCAATAATTAGCTATAAATAACGACATAAGAATTTATAAGTACGTTAGCCAAGAACCTGATACTGAATCAGCCTCTGTTAAAAACAAAGGTTCGTTGTTATGTTTTTCGTAATGACAAAAGACAAGCCGAGGCAAAAGTTAAAGGTCCAATACCAAAAAAACGAAATTTTGCATTTTGAAAAAGGCACTAACTCTAATTTAAGGTCATTTAAATTGATGAAAATGAAATAAATGTGATCAATGAGTTTAAATTGAGATAAATGTGATTGGAAAACTGGTGAAAGTGAGAATCGTAACAGCTAAAGAAAAAGGCATGGAACAACTATTTATTGGTCTAATTTTGCATTACGGTCCAGGGTCTTGATTTGTTAATTGTTTAGGTGGTGGGATAAAACTTCTTTTCTTTCTACGAACTATCATTTATAACACTTGTAAATTTTCATTTTTTGGGTCTTGTCTCATTTGATAGTTCAGATAATTGATTTTCCTCCGTTGTGAATTTAATTTGTTCAGGATGTTCTTTTGGTTTTAAAAGGTTGGAAAATATCCATAGCTTCTTGATTCAATAAACCCTTAAACCTGAGATACCTTGGATTAGGCCTAATAACTACTAGGTTTACGGTCCAGGGTTTCCTCTAGGCTCAGTTTGGGAGTGCGATCTTCCTTCGAGACACTATCTAAGTAAACCCGGGTGTCCTTTTTTTTAAGTCTTCTGTAGCTTGATACTAACTTCTTCTGACTCTATGTTTATGTATCATAGCGACCCCACATAAGAAGTTTGATCTGATACATACTTAATTAAATAAAATAAAAAGAAGTTTTTTTAAATGAAAGTAAGAAGCGACATTAAAACTTAAAACGAATAAAAATTATTCCTTATGTGAAAGGGGCTGTCCCTTCCTCATCACCTCGCTCTTTACGCTAAAGTTTTTATTTTCTCTTAAATAAAGTTGTGTGACAGAGTCAAACTTTATCGTAAAGAGCAAGGCGTTGAGGAGGGGACAGCCCCTTTCATATACGGAATAATTTATGTATTCGTTCTAAGTTTTAATGTCGCTCCTTACTTTCAGTTATAAAAACTTGTTTTTTTTATTTAATTTCTGAACGTTTTTGAATTAGTGCAGCTTTGATTTTGGCTCACCGTACATAAATAATTAAAACAAAATTTGCATATTAATTTTACTATTTTGGCCAAAAGGCTTTCTCGAGATTTTGTTCTGACGTAACTTACCAATTAACTTACATAACGAACTTCTATATTCGTATGTTTTTCTTACGTATATTAGGGAGTTTGTCCTCTAGTTAATGCCTCGCTCTTTACGCTAAAGTTCGAATTTTGTTCGAATCACAAACCCCTGAATCACAAAGGCCGGTTAATTAGAATAGATAGCTCTTTTGAAAGTATTAAAAAAAAACTTTAGCGTAAAGGCGAGGTATTGACTAGGCAGTAAAACCCTTTAGATACGTATTAATTTCTGTTCGTTTTAAGTTTTAATGTTGCTCCTTACTTTCAGTTGAAAAAAAACTTGTTTTTTATTATTTAATTTCTGATCGTTTTTTAAAAAAATGCTGGGACATCCGGCGCCCCCTTCATAGGAATGTCCCTTCCCCCAAGGAAACATCGTCCAAGGAAAGATCCTCCCCCGTAACCCCCTCCTCCGAGCCCCCCCCCCCACCCCCACCAGAAAAAAATCCCTCCTGAAACGTATGTATACTTCCCATTAACCAATACTATATGTAAACAATATGCAAAGTTCATAGCTTGCAGCCCTTCCCCCGGAAACTGAGGGGACTAAGTCATTTTCAAAGACATATTTAGTAAATTTTCGACTATGTTGAACAAAATGGCTATCTCAAAATTTTTATTGAATGACTTCGGGAAAAAATGAGCGCTGGAGGGGGTCAAGTTGCCCTCCAATTTTTCGGTCTCTTAAAAAGGGCATTATAACTTTTAATTTTCATTTATTAAATTCTCTCACGATATTCTAGGACTACTGGATTGATACGATCACCCCTGGGGGAAAAAAAATTAACACACATCCGTGATCTTTCTTCTGGCAAAAAATACAAAATTCCACATTTTTGCAGATAGGATCTTGAAACTTCCATAGTAGAGTTCTCTGATACGCTGAATCT
Source organism: Artemia sp. Kazakhstan ARC1039 (assembly GCA_029168905.1). Classification (NCBI taxonomy): domain Eukaryota; kingdom Metazoa; phylum Arthropoda; class Branchiopoda; order Anostraca; family Artemiidae; genus Artemia; species Artemia sp. Kazakhstan ARC1039. The sequence continues at coordinate 149,364 of JAQQPU010000025.1, read as the reverse complement.
GATGGTGTGATTTTCATTAAAGTTGTATGACTTTTAGGGGGTTGTTTCCTCTTTTTTCGAAAATTAGACAAATTTTCTAAGACACGTAACTTTAGACGGCTAAACATAAACTAAATAAAACTTACATATTTGAAATCAGCATAAATATTTGATTCTATTGATATATCTATTTGTATCAAAATTCTGGTTTTTAGAGTTTTGGTTGCTATTGAGCCGGATCGCTCCTTACTTACAGTTCGTTACCACGAACTGTTTGATAATACTAGCTCTACATACTAGAGCTGGTCTACGTAAAACCGGTTTGTTTGTCTGCATTCGGAGACATTTAGCTTAGGCTGAGTGAGATAAACTACTATATAGGTAGCCTATATTTAAATTAAACATTTAGAACGTTGAGTTGATATTTTGGTTAGGTATTTAATATAAGGTGTTCTGGGCGGCCTGCTTTCCATTATTCTTTGTTGTAATTTCCATAATTTTATTATTAAAATATTATGTTTTTATGATATTTAGGTAAATTTCATTAGGATTAACCCAACATCACTTCTTGAGTGGGGTCGCTATAATACCTACCAAAAATAGTCTGTAGTTTATTTTTTGTTGTCCTGAGTTCAAGTATTTACTTACCTTGGTTTCCATTTATGTAATCGATTCCTTTTCGTTGCTTAATTCTATATTATTCTGAGATTTAAAAATATTCATAGTTTAATTCTAATTTTTATTATTTATCTTATTCAACACAAGAGTTTTGTTATCTAGTCAGAATACAAGAGTTATTCTGACTTTCTGAGCAAAATCATCACCGGCAAACATCAGTGTATTGCGAACTCGATTAAATTTGGAAGTTGTTGGAGCTAAAAACGCTGCCTTGTAAATAGCATTGAGATGACATGACTAGACATTACAATAGTATATCAATAAATCCTGAGTATATTTTAGCTGAAACTCGATTTCAGAGTTACCATTCATCGAGGTAGTCAGCTTTTCAAAAATTGTTGAAATATGTATATATATTTTAATTATCCCCATGTAAACTTGAATTCTCAGTTTATATTCTTTGTAGACTAAATAATTCTAAATTTTATTCTGTATTTTAAAATTGGTAATACTCATAATAACTTTTGAGCAGCGTTCCACAGGACAATCATTATCCATAAAATGTTTTCTGATTTATTTTAATATAATGTTTGACTAAAAATTAAACATAATATATATAAAATACATATAACATAAAAATAGATGCCCAATCAAGGAGTTCAATCATAGATCATCATGAAAAGAAGATGCTAATTAAGTGTTATGCAACGAGTATTAACTTAGGATCTATTTTGTAAAAATGGAACATGATCAAATAAACAGAAGAACGGCAGAATTAATTGCCTAAAAACAAGTTTTACTTTTAATTTCATTTTTGTTTAAGTTTTTCTTCTTTCATTAATGAATCAAAACCCAAATTAGATGAATTATCTCAATAAAACAAATATAACCAAGTATGGAAATATCCATCACTTTATTGAAGTTGGCGCACAATGCTTTCATAGGAGGAGGGCAGATCAGAGGTGATTCAAGGGGAGGGAAAGAGAGGGCACTTCACTCCGATGCAGATAGTTTAAAATAAATTACACCTAACAGTGGAAGAATATATCTTTTAATTTTTAGTAATTAGTCCTTGTGTTGGATTTGGATGCCGCAACCTATTGTATAATGAATCACAGCCTATTGCACAAGTTTAAAGAACAGTTTAAATCCGTGTTTTGAAAAGTGTTTAATGGGAAAAAGCTACTCAGAAATGATGACTATTATTTCGGGCTACACACTTTTTGGCTTTTGGGCGAGTGTGGTGTTTGAAACGCTTTTTTGTACAGACTAACTTACAGAAGTGTACAAATTCTGAGAAATATTTTTAGTCAATTTGCTTCAGCTAATTTTGAAGAAATATTTTGCCTAACTGTAACTGGTGAAGGAGTTTTTTTTTTATTTGTTTTAAGCTTCGTTTCCATTCAATGAGACAGTGCAAAAACAAGTTAAGTTGTGATTTGGTGTCAAAACAAGCTAAATTCCGATTCGGTCCCGAAAGTGGACTAAGTTTTTTATGTATTTTATGGAAATTGTCCATTTTTTTAAATATTCAATCTGCATTTTCATTTATTGATTTCATTTTAAATAAAGTTTGGCTATGAGTTTACAGTAACTTAAACAAAATGGAGTAAAAAAGGGGCATTAGTAAATAGAAATATCTTTTTAGAATTTGGGACTTAATTCGAAGTTCGGAGTTTACTAATTCCGGCCACTACCCTTAGGATTTATGGGAGCCTACTTTTTATAGTTTAAAGATTACCTTGATGGTTAGTTTGTATGCGTATGATCATTCTGAGTGTTTTAAATTCGTTCAGGGTTTCACTTATTCTGTGACGTTGTTTCTGCCTATTTCAAGTTTTATTACTAGGCCTATTCTATACTTTTATTCAATCTTTTAAAAGGATCTTTTTAAATTAATCGCAGTATATAAGTATGGGGGCTGTTTACCCCACCCCTGATAAATGGCGTCAACTGATGGGGTCAGAAAAGTAATTTGCCAGGCGTTTTTTTTCCTTTTCTTCAAATGCATTTGCTTAACTGAGCATAGTTTATTCTTTTTTCTTTTGTTCCTTTGTTTGTTTCTGTTGGTGAAGAATTCAGAAGTGAAGCTGAAGCATTCAGACCTACACTATAATTAGTAATAAAAAGCTTTTAGTATTTTTTGATTATCTATTAGAAAATTACGAAAAAATCTCTATAAGTTTTATTTATTTTTAATTGCCCAGCAATTACTGGCATTTGAATGCTATAAGAGAGAGAACGTTTTGAATATAGTTTGTGTGTATTAAAGCATAAATGATGACCTGACCTTTAGATGCCTGACAGGGTGTTAGATGTTCTTTTAATTGAGATAAATTTCTGTTCGTTTTAAGCTTGATTTGAACACTCTACTAAATTCACATTCATTTGCCTTATCACTTATTTATTTTGATTTTAATTTCTGTTGGGCTTAGATTAGTATTGCTGCATGACTTTCGATCCACATGGATCGAAAGTCATCTTCCAATCTGGATCCAATTCATCTATTCATCGATCATGAATCGTTGCGACCAACCACGGTCCAGTGCTGTTAATTCCATCCGCATCGCAACAAAAAAAAAGTTTGTCAAGAAACTTCAGAACCACCGCAAGAAAATCACAGAACAGTCAGTTCAAAAATCAAATATAACCATTATTTCCTTTGGTCGACACTCTTTCCAAGGATTCCAAAAACCTCCCGTTTCGCTGCTGATGCTCCTCTATCTGAGTGGTATTGTTTTTATGCAGCAAAATTCTCTCCAATAGACCCCCAACTTGAACACAAATATGCTGAAGAGCTTGACCAATTTTTATATGCATTCTCTGACTCTGATTTTACAGTATCCGTAACGTCTGTGGCAGATGCTATTACTTGCCTTAAGCCAAAGCTGTCTAGAGGCATAGATGCAATTCACGCTCTACTTATCGAAAATGGGGGTTTAGCGCTTTTAGAACATCTCAGTCTACTACTACAGATGATTTTTACAAAATGTTTGGTTCTGTCAACATTCTGCGTGGGGATCCTTCTGCTATTCCAAAAAAAAATGAAAAACATCCATTCTATGCACATCTTTCAGGCCCGTGACTGCATCAACTATTTTATGCAAGCTTTATAAACTACTGTTCATAAAAGAGCTTGAAGAAAAATATTGCATAGCTCCCAATCAATTTTGCTTTCAACATGGCATTGGATGTGCAGACGCTATTGCAGTTGCTGCTAATGCTCTGTTCAATACTTTTTGTACAGATAGTTTACTCGCCTTAGCGAGTCATGATGTTCACCACGCCTTTGACTCCCTGTTCCACCCCCTTATGTTTTAAGGGCTGTTAAAAGAGGAATTACTATGGCTATCATGAGATCTCAAAGGGATATGTATGCTAAGCTATGACTCCGTCATAAAATACCTCCTGAGCAAGACGAAATGGCAAGGCCACTGGATAAAACTGTACCAGTTAAGAGAGGAGGCAGGAAAGGTGAAATTGCCTCACCTTGTTATTTGAATAGCTATGTCCTAGAAGCTCAGGACCAGTGTAAGATTTTTTGAGTTCTTTCTGGCCTCAATATCTCCTTAGTTACGTATGCAGATGACATTTTAACATCAAGCGAAATTTGGACAACATTTCTGAAACTTTCCAAAAACTACAAGCAGAATACTTAAAATATGGTCTTGAATTTATGCTGAAAAATCTGACGTTGTGCTATTTAACTGGAATATTGTGCTTGGAAATTCAAAGATGGCCCTTCTGATCGAATCGTTTATTTTGGTATTCCTATTGGAGATACCATCTCTCACGTTCGTCATCTTCTTATAGAAGGTATCAAACGCCACATATAAGCTACATATGCTTCCATAGTCTCTGCTAAGCTTCGTTTCAATCATCGTTATCTTTCAACGCTGTACAATACTGTTGGTCTGCTCCACATCCTCCACATTGCAGCCTTCTGGAAGATTTTTACTAATGCTGATAAATCAAAAATCCGTTCCACTTTCTTCTGTTTCGCAAAAAATCTGCTGAGATATTCAATTTGGACACGCAATTCCAAGCTCATCAACAGTCTCTGCATAGCAAATCCTACTATAGCTGTTGCTAGCCTTATGAAAAAACACAATCAAAAGACTTCAAGACAAGCTTGGATCTGGCTTCTTCAGCTCTGGTTATGTCGTCACAGTTGTCTAGTGATATTTTGCTTTTGTTTTGTTTTTTATTTTTTCTCTTTGTAGTACTCCGTCATTTTTTTTTGTATGAAGACGGTTTTTCAATAAATAATAAGATAATAATAATGAAGCGTGCCTTGCATTCTATTAGAGTTTTCGAAGTCGTTCCAGTTTTCCCATTTAGTGACCTTGGCTACGCAGGCAACATTAGCCCGATGGTGAAAATGTGGAGGATCCACAAGCCATTCTGCATAATGTAAGAAAAAGTTAGTAGTAAAGACAAAAATCAGCTTATGAGGCAATCAACCGCTCCATGCTTCCAACTGGCTGCGAGACTTGGCCTATGAAAGTAGCAGATGTCCACGCTCTCAGATCGTTCGACTATTTCTGCCTAAGACAATTTCTCAACGTCCTTTTACCATAAGTCCTCAATGTATAAACCCAGATTACAAACAGCAAAAAGCCTATGGCTTTTTCTTCTTTGGAGTAGGAAGAGACGAACCTCAAAGAATCAGGCAGCTAACTAAGTCCAATGTATGCTATGGTTTGTTCTTCTAATGCTCGTCTTTTGATATAATACTAAACTATAGTTTTTCGTTAAAATTTATTTTATATTTTAATAATTTTTGTTAATTACAAAAGGTTTCTGTATACAGAAATTTCCTTTAAGGGGCGAAAGCCGTCGAAGTCACTTGGCTATCTCTTCAATGTTAAAGAAATTTTTTTTATTTAAAGAAACAGATATATTAGAGAACTTAAATTGTAGTTCACCTGATTTGGGAGACTAATGGCTATCATTTGGTCAGGTTCACTTTTTTTTCTTATGCTCCCTCTATTTCTTAAATGGTTTAGTATACAAAAACTCTTGTGGCTTTGTTCAAGAAAACGATATTAACAACTTTAATAAAATTCATACTAGATTGTAAATATTTTTAAGCCGAACTATTTGTTCAGACAGTTTGTGTTGATTTTACTCAATTAAAGACCTTTTTATCCTTTGTTTATTTTTTCGCTACCATCTATTTGGGAGTTACGGAGCCCTCAAGTTGAACAAAGGTTGTTTAATTTTAGGGTCAGTGTTTAAATTAACAGGCGCCGTGTCTTGTGCATAATACCACTAAACTTGGATAAACATGCCGTATCCGCTGCATTCCGTTGTTCAAAACCAATCGAAATATTAGTTAGGGCGCCAAGCCAGGCTATCTCGCTTATTTCTAGTCTGGGGTACGACGGAAAAAGGTTTTTATGAAAATTACGTCATAGGTAGACTGAAAAAAGCCGAATATGTAAACGGCACTTTCGTATGAGTCGGCAAACCAGAGATTCCTAAATTTAACCGAAAGGTTTCCGGAAAGTGACATCCATCGATATGCTATGAGCTGAAACCGAAAAAATCCCAGGCGTTGCTACAACTTTTCGTCTTTTTTGTTTTGCGTTACAAAGAAGAAACAGAAGAATTAATAAAGATTGGTAATGCTATAGCTCTGTAGCCCACAGAGTGAAGCAAAAGGAAAAGGGCTAAATAGTGTTACTGAAAAGCCCGCCTGCTGTTAAATAGAAGAAGAAGAAGCTATAGCAACACTTTGTATGGAAACCTAAAATTTTTGGCAGATTGTTAATCCAATGGTTCTGTATGAAGAGACAGTTATTGTAAGTTACTCCCTTTTACATGTATTTGCATGTCTGTATAGCCAGTGTTTAGTAGCCTAGGCTACAGGAAGAGGGCTGTTCTTGTGGTTACTAAGTTCTCCCCAGTTCTTATGCCCACTAAGCCTACCCCGGCTTGCAAAGGGTTTTCAATGCAATATTTTATGTAGGACATAAAATATATGGTAGTGTGTATGTCTTGTAATGTTTGGTAGTGTGGTCAATCTGGTAGTCTATAGCCGATAAGTCTCTATCTCAGCCTGTGACAATTCTGTGATAAGGCACAGCATAAAAAATTGCTGTCTTTTTTTAATCATTTACAGCAGAGTTCGGACACCTAATTGGGTTGCAATCAAGGCAAACGTATGCCAAAGTTTGCTGCAGAACTTGGGCTTCAGTTGGGCCCAAACTTGCCTCTTCAAAAGCCTGTACAAACCGAAATTTTGCTGGCAACATCGGTATTGCATATTGTTTCAAACAAAACTCAGTAATGGAATGAAGTATTGATAAGAAAATTGATTCAGTTTTCACAAACTTTAGAATTTTCTGCAAGTGCTTGGTCAATTGGCCGGAAAAGGGTGAGCTTCGGCCAGGCTGTGGCTCGTCAGAAAGACAACAGTATTTAAGTCAGCTTAGCACCAGAGACACTCAGGAGTTAACGGTTCTAAAAAATATACAAAAGTTAAAGAGCACTTAGTCTTGCATTAGGAGTGTTTTCAAATTGATTTCTAGTTGTTTATACCATAGAGCATAAAAGCAAAAAAAATTGATTGTTAATGCTGAATTTTTACAAAACAATTCTATTATGGGGACAAGTGGTTTCAGCTGTTCTTGAATACTGTCTTATATTTGTGAAAATGTTATGAATAAATCCGTATTTGTATCGTTCAAACTACCGCTTGGGGGTGGCACCTCTCTGGTGAAAGAAACAAAAATTGGACCACGTGGCTATTAAAAACTCATAAAATTCAAGTGATACTTAAAACAATTAGGACATAGTAACGATTCATGAGGAAAATGACTTTCAAGTCAATACCTTACTTAATTTTGCCAGCACCTGCTCGGCTCGAATAGGTTACATTTCCTTACCACCTAACCTTACATTACCTTTACCACCTACACCTACCTTCTTCTCAGTTAGCATTAGAAGAACAATGTCAAAATGAGACCATCCAAGTAGTAGCCTAGAAACTGAAAGCTGTTGATGCCTAGTGTGTTATTTAGTACTTAGTGTGTTAATGTTGACAGTCTGAGGCTAGCTGAATGCTACAGGAAGCGGGATACTCTCGTGGGTACCAATTCTTGTGCGCATTTCCAATAAAAGCCACAAAATCTGGTGCATATGGTCTTGAACAAAATTAAGTGATGCAATATCGAAAATACAAATCCTCACAAAAATAGAAACCTTGCTCTTGTTTGGAGACCTCTCGGTTTTTCAGAAAAATAATTTCCGGTTCCTTCGAAAAGCAATTCTGANTACCTTTTAAAATAGCTTTACGGGGTTTGAGAGACTCTGTTGTCTTATTCCGTGTGTTTTTTTTCTTTACTTGGTGGTCATTCAAAAAGCCAGGATTTCTGTTAAATAAATAATTCTTGTACCTTTTAAAATAGTTTTACTGGGTTTGAGAGACTCTGTTGTGTTATTCCGTGTTTTTTTCTTTGCTTGGTGGTCATTCAAAAAGCGAGGATTTTTGTTAAATAAATAATTCTTGTACCTTTTAAAATAGCTTTATGGGGTTTGAAAGACTCTGTTGTTTTATTCTGTGTGTTTTTTCTTCTTTACTTGGTGGTCATTCAAAAAGCGAGGATTTCTGTTATATAAATGATTCTTGTACATTTTAAAATAGTTTTACGGGGTTTGAGAGACTCTGTTGTCTTATTCAGTGTGATTTTTTCTTTACTTGGTGATCATTCAAAAAGCGAGGATTTCTGTTAAATAAATAATTCTTGTCCCTTTTAAAATAGCTTTACGGGGTTTGAGAGACTCTGTTGTCTTATTCCGTGTATTTTTTTTCTTTACTTAGTGGTCATTCAAAAAGCGAGGATTTCTGTTAAATAAATAATTCTTGTACCTTTTAAAATAGCTTTACGGGGTTTGAGAGACTCTGTTGTCTTATTCTGTTTGTGTTTTTTTTTATTACTTGGTGGTCATTCAAAAAGCGAGGATTTCTGTTAAATAAATAATTCTTGTACATTTTAAAATAGCTTTACGGGGTTTGAGAGACTCTGTTGTCTTATTCCGTGTGATTTTTTCTTTACTTGGTGATCATTCAAAAAGCGAGGATTTCTGTTAAATAAATAATTCTTGTACATTTTAAAATAGCTTTACGGGGTTTGAGAGACTCTGTTGTCTTATTCCGTGTGATTTTTTCTTTACTTGGTGGTCATTCAAAAAGCGAGGATTTTTGTCAAATAAATAATTCTTGTACCTTTTAAAATAGCTTTACGGGGTTTGAGAGACTCTGTTGTCTTATTCTGTGTGTTTTTTTCTTTACTTGGTGATCATTCAAAAAGTGAGGATTTCTGTTAAATAAATAATTCTTGTACCTTTTAAAATAGTTTTACGGGGTTTGAGAGACTCTGTTGTCTTAATCTGTGTGATTTTTTTCTTTACTTGGTGATCATTCAAAAAGCGAGGGTTTCTGTTAAATAAATAATTCTTGTACCTTTTAAAATAGCTTTACGGGGTTTGAGAGACTCTGTTGTTTTATTCTGTGTGTTTTTTCTTTACTTGGTGATCATTCGAAAAGCGAGGATTTCTGTTAAATAAATAATTCTTGTACCTTTTAAAATAGCTTTACGGGGTTTGAGAGACTCTGTTGTTTTATTCTGTGTGATTTTTTCTTTACTTGGTGATCATTCAAAAAGCGAGGATTTCTGTTAAATAAATAATCCTTGTACCTTTTAAAATAGCTTTACAGGGATTGAGAGACTCTGTTTTTTTATTCTGTGTGATTTTTTCTTTACTTGGTGATCATTCAAAAAGCGAGGATTTATGTTAAATAAATAATTCTTGTACCTTTTAAAAAAGCTTTACGGGGTTTGAGAGACTCTGTTGTTTTATTCTGTGTGATTGTTTCATTACTTGGTGATCATTCAAAAAGCAAGGATTTCTGTTAAATAAATAATTCTTGTACCTTTTAAATATCTTTACGGGGTTTGAGAGA
>JAQQPU010000025.1:111188-139786 GCA_029168905.1 Artemia sp. Kazakhstan ARC1039 | reverse complement strand
GGTTTTTCAGAAAAATAATTTCCGGTTCCTTCGAAAAGCAATTCTGATGGCAGGGAACTGAAGGTGACGATTTGGAGAATCTAGGGGTGTCATATTCGTAGGTATTTCAGACTCATGTAAATAGCCAAGCATGCCTAAACCTCAGAAATATTCTTTTCTTTTATTTTGGTCACGAGAATTCCCTGCTTCCTGTATTATGGAGAAACAAAACCCGTTTTATTCTGATGGATACATCGTGTATTTCCAAAGCCCAAGAGCCACATACACACAAAAATTTATGAAAAATAAAGAAATCGCAACAGAACAAATTACAAAACACAAATTAGCATGATACATAGCAAAAAATACCTTATGGTAATTTATTGAGAAAATAAATGTAAATCCATATTATTAATAATAATTAATTTTAATAACTTTTCCTTCTATCTAATCTCTTCTCTATGTACGCACCAATGCAAAACATTGTGGTTGGATTACTACTTTGTAAAATACCAGGAAGCAGCAAAACAATCCCATGTAAGTAATTTTCCTTAAATCAGAGAGCACCGGGCAATTTTGAAGAAAATGGTCCGAATCTTCATCCTCATCTCTACAAAGAGAACACACATACCGACCATAAGGATGTACTATCCCCCTGTCGAACACCATTTGCCTGCTCTGGATTGGAAGGCAATTTGCCCTAAGCTGAATCCATCGACATAAAATCATGGCCGGTAAATTAAATTTAAAATAAATTTCCCCTCCAAAACTAGGTTTAACCTGATTATAATGATTCAATGAAGCGAAATTTAAAACCAGCCCTTGCCAACACTGAATTTCTTGACCCTCTAAGATAAATTGTACCTGGCTTACTAAATTTGTTGGTAGATCACGGGAACCAAGACCATCATTCCATAAGTAAGGCATTCCCACTCTTTCTAGTAATGACCTTACTTGGGATGGCCATGACGTTTTGGAACCATAACTCAACATCTGATGATAAGATGCTCTTACTAGTTTATCTTCATTACACCTAATGAGCTTCAACCAAAATCTAAGCATCAAAATAGACCTACATAGTTTTAACGAAAGCAGGCCCATATCACCTTTCAGAATCTGTGAATGAGTTGTCTGATGTAATCCAAACAGTCTTTTATAATACTGAAGCTGGAAGGCCTCCAACTTCTGTGCCGCTTCTCTGCCCCAAATCGCTGCTCCATATTCTATTACTGGTAAAATTTTTGTATTCAATATTCTTTTATGCATTTTTAGGTTTTTAATTCCCATTATCGTCGGAGTTCTAAAAATTGCAGACATGGCCACTTTGCCTCAATTAATTATTTCATCAACATGACTCTTTAAACTTCCATTTTCCGATAAAACAAATCCTAAATATTTTATTCTTTTACTTACTTTTAGTTCCTTATTGTTAATTTTAAATCTATAATTATCTTTGCCACTTGCTTCCCTTTTTTTAAAATAACAACTTCACTCTTTTCAACATTCAGCCTTAATTTTTTCATCGACAAATATTCTTCTATGAGACTCAGAAGCGTCTGCAGATCTTGCGGTGTACTAGCCACCAAAGCAATATCATCTGCAAATAATAAGTGATAGTTTATGGGTCCCTAGACTAACTTTTGGAGCCAAGCTATTCTCTAGAAAATCAACAACATTATTTATAAAAATATTAAATAATTTAGGAGAAAGAGTGCTGCCCTGTTTTACTCCCAGCTCAATATTAAAAAGCCTAGAAAACCTGTTACCAACTAACACGATTCCACTCACACAACTATACATACTCACTATCAACCTCACAAACAAATAAGGGAGGCCAATTCTAAACAGGGCATCCTTCAATAGCTCTCTGTTGACACTGTTGAACCCCTTGTGGAGGTCCAGAAATCCCACATAAAGACAAGTTTTTCCCTCTCCATATTTATCAATTAACGCCTTTAAAGTAAATATTGTATCTACCGTCCCGTACCCTGTCCTAAAACCTCCTTGTTCATCATGTATTATATTATTTTTATTTGACCATTTAGAAAGCCTGGTATCTAATATTTTCTCCATTACCTAACTTAAAGCAGGGACAAGTGTTAATAAACGATAATTCATGTGCAACTTAGGGTTTCCTCTCTTAAAAAGCAACATAAGCAATGATCTCTTCCACTCATTTGGCCATTGTCCTGAAGTTAACACCTTATTACAAAAAAAACAATTATCGACATAAAAATTGAAAGAAAATTCTTAAATAACGTTATTGGTACACCATCAACAGCCGAACCTCCTTTTAAATTCTTGAATACAAACTTAATCTCATCATTACTCACTTCAACTACTAAATCATAATCTTGTTCCTTCATAGGATAAACAACCATCTCTGGGGTATGTGTTACCTCTTGTACTTCTGCTCAATCACCTTCCAAGCTTTTTAGACGCCATGAATTGGCATCTGGAGCCACCTGGGTATTTAGTGTTTATATACTGCATGCACTAAAAAATGTCTTAAATGCTGAAAACGAATGCATTTGTACATATGTATGTTATTACTATGTAGTGGATATATATTTATGTTTCTTAGCTGCCCTTGTCATTGAAATTTTCCTGTCTAGATTATGCTTAAACCATGGTAGGATTTTCTTCAAAATTAACAAAAATTTCATTTTATATGCAAGGTCAGTCTGGACCAAAAGATAAAAGGAAAGCCCCATGTGTATGAATTTTCTAACCCCTTCATATATAAAAAGATGCGCGATTTCATAAGGAATACAATTGCTTATGTCACGAAAGAAGAAAATACAACCCAGGACTTTGTCAGGGTTGTGAAAGTCATTGTGGTGCTGATAAGTATCACATATTATCACAATCTGCGAGCCATTTCTTAACGGATCGAGGACAGGGGCGTAATTTGCTGTGGGATAGGGGGTGACAACTGCTCCCTGCAGATCAAATTTTTCAACCCCCCCCCCTAGACCTCATTTTGCAGCCCTCCCCCCCCCCCCCCCCCCCGCTGCCAGCTAAAATTGAGTTTCTGCAAAAAATCTTGTCAAAACTAAGATAAGCCTGCATAATTTAGGTATCCAGTGAAACTAATCAGTTTTCTTTAGTATATCTTTGCCTTTATGGTAATATATGGGTTATTTTTCAGTTTTTACTGTCATTTCCACTTGATTTGGGAAAAGAGGCTCCAACTTTGCCCCTCCCCCCCTCCCTCCAGAATTTGACAAAATTACGCTACTGGTCGAGAAACAAATAAAATTGATTGTATGACTTCTAAGCAAGGCATTATCTGTTGTTTTTTTTAGGGCGGGGGGAATACAAAAAACACCCATCAAAAATTAGATTATATACATTTTTGTTGTGTTTTTACCAGTCTAACAAAATTTTGGGGAGGTTAAATCACCTCTGGATACAGCCTTGCTTCTATAAAAATGTATTTCAGCATTAATGTTTATATGTTCCTTGCATTTAAAAGTATCAACTGTCTAACCTGAATGAATTTATAGGGGTTTCTTCAAACTTCCCCAAAAACTTGCATTTTTAGTTGTTTATATATTTAAATTTCGGTTGATTCCTGCCCCCACCCCTTTTTTCAGTCTATTTTTCAATCATATTTCATGTTTCAACGAGTAGGGCAAATCAAATGAAAAATCAAGCTTTGAATTAGGTTCGTAACGAAAGTTTCTTTTGGCTGCTCAAGTATTTAGTGATGTCAGCTAATTCCCTTCTCAGACGGTTCCCTCTCAGAAAAATTCTCCCCACGTATAAAACATTCGTCAATCAAAATAGCCTCATTTTGTAAAATTACCAAAATATTTGAAATCACCTCTGACTCATTCTTTTTATTTTCCTCCGTCAAGGTACAAGGCATTTTGCATAGGAAAATTTGCTTTAATACATTCATTTGAAAACTTCAACCAATTCTTGCTCCCTTATTACTAGTCAAACCACAAATTCTTGATGACAACTAGTCACCTGTAAGAGTTTGCTAAATATTAGATTCCTGCTAAAATGTTACAGATTCTTGCCACTAGATCAAGTAATCTCTATGCTTCTTATTTTCTGGAAAAAAATTCAGAATCGGTAACCCAGAAATAAATCCGTAAAGTAACAGCCCATAACAGAAAGACATGAAAACACTGCCTGAATACATGTACGTCATTCCTTTTAAAACCCGTTTATTTCTGAATCCATCTGTTATCAAAGTTGAATTGTATGCTTACTGCACGTGGACAACGGTCACCCCTTAAAATGAGCCATTACACAGTTCTCTATAATGATGATTAAATACCTACGATTATGACGTCATTCGTCAATCTTGAACACGAAAATTCAGTTTTTTCGTATAAAAATGATTTTAAAATCAATTATTTTTAATTATAATAGGTTTTGAACCCCATCAATTTTTTTTAATATGAGCCATGAAACATCTCTCTACGATGTTTCAGTGCCCTGCTATCGGAGGAAAAGAAGAAGAAGAAAAAAAAGATGCCGTATATGCAGAATATTGTGGTTGCAGCCACCTTTCTTGATTTTCAAGCCAGTATATTTCCCTTGTTTTTCAAACCAAGGGACTATAAGTTCCCTATACAGGGGTTTTAAAAAAGTCGGTTCTTATAGCGTACTTCATTTTTTGATCTGATTCTATTTTTAGGAGTTAAAACTTATTTCTTTTTTACTATGGGATGTGATCGTCTCTTACTAGATTGCTAGCCATTGCTGAGACCCGGATGACACTAAAGCTAATGCTTCTACTATTAATTAATCAAAAAACTTCTTCCACGAGCTAGGTTTAAAAAAAAATAATAATGAACAAAAATAGAATCAAATAATCTATCAAGCATACAGCTTCCACAAATAAGTATCAATAAATAAATGAAACCCAAAACGAACATAAATTAAAATAAATAACAGAGTCAAACTCAAAATGAGCAGAGGTAAATATGAGTAGGGTTAAAAACCCCTATGGTTTATACAAGCCAGAATATAAAGCAGTAATTTAGTCTACTTACTTATTATAAAGTATTATGTCAGGCTTCCAAACTCTTTCAGCTGGTATCCTCAAATTCTGCACACCACCAAAATCTGAAGAATTCCACTGAAGACTGTAATCAACCCATATCTGTAAAAGAAATAGCTTTGTGTATATTTATACTAAAAAAATAACCAAAATAAATCTGTCCTAGAAACTCATGATTGATTTGGCAAAAAATATTCATTCTGATAAAGCTGTCATCAAAATTACCATACCCAAATCAATTAGTCACTCACAAGCATGTTGTATTGTCACTCAAGAGCAGTTAGTATCTTCAATAATATGCTGTTTTTTTAAGACTTGAGACTTTTGGCTCTAACAATGCAATGATCATGCTTGCTCAGAAAAAGACTCATGCAAGTTATTTAAATAAGACATGCAGTGATTAGTCATACTAGACTGAACATGCTGTTCACTTGCCTTGAAACGTCTTTATTATGCTGAGACGTAAACACCTACACTGGAACATACTTATTATTTACAGCAAACAAGCGTCTCAATGTGCATATATAAAAGAAACAGCTGCATAAATGAATAGCTGCATATTTGAACAACAGCCTTGGCCTTATTAAGACATAACCTTAGAAACAAATTTAGAAAAAATATACCATTTGTTTCCCAACTTATTTTTATTTAAAAAAAAAGTAATAGGTCTAATCACTGCTGTTGCTAGCCTGACGTATGTACATTTATTATTTCGTATATTAGGGAGGTCGCCCCTCCTAAATACCTTGGTCTTCATGATAAGGTTCAATATTACTTTTAAAACAGTTTCTTATTCTAATTAAACGACCCTAGTGTGCCAGGAGTCGCTCTTAAAGAGTTGGGACAAAAAGTAAAACTTAAGCATAAAGAGCAAGGCTTTGAGGAGGGGAAAGCCCCTTAATATACGAAATAATTTCTGTTCATTTTAAGTCTTAACTTAAGCTTTCCATCTATGGAAAATTTTCTCCCTCATTGAAAATTCCACAAATTAAAGCTCTTTCTCACTTAAAATACACTCCAGCTACTTGCCCGGAGAATAGACCCCGGGCAATCTTCTAAGGTTCCATCTTCTAAGAAATTCTTATAGCCCAGGGAAATTTTTCGTGTGCGTTTTCAAATCATGTCAGAAATCCCCCTCCTTGGAGGATTTTTCCTGGAAATGCCACCATCCCGAGTGGATTGCTTTATATCAAATTTCAAGTCACATGTCTTCATTTTTCCCAAACAAAAAATAGAGAATAGCTAGTTTCTTAGCCTCTCGATTTATAGGCAAACGTTCTACCACAATGCTATAAACTGTATATACTAATCACGAATACTGTAAGTAAAAATATAGGCAAGTTTTACAACTTACCACCCTTTCCCTAGGGGCTGTGGGGCATCATGTTGTCTCTAAAATTATATCTAGTTGACCAAACAGCTACTTTGAACAAAAAATGACTGTCTCAACACTTTCATCAGACGACTTTCGGAGAAAGGGGCTGGGGAAGAGTGGCCAAGTGCCCTTTAAAATTTTGGTGATTTAAAAAGGGTATTTGAACTATTAATTTCTATTCGAATCAGCCCTTTGCCGATCTTCTAGGACTGTTGGTTCTATACGATCCCCTAATATCACCATAATTGCGTAACTTACAGCCCTCAATTAGTTCTGGTACTTAGTCTCTTTTCAGAGCCGCCACTGGAAGCTACTGTACTCCCTAAGTGTTTCAAATCTCTCACTTGTTCTATGCTTTGGCCTTTTAGTTGGATTATCAAAGGTAAAGTACTAGTTGACCAGGATTTAGTCTTTGGGGTGCTGGTTTTTAATTTGAACTGTTCAACTTTCTTTGAGAGTTTGTTCAGGAATTTCTGAAGTTTTACTTGTTAGCTTCTATGATCCCAACATCGTCAGAAAAGTCATGTTTCTGAAGTCAACGTCCTTGTTCTGGCGAATTGAATTCCATATCAAATTATTTGTCCAAAATCATAATCTACGACTAGGACAAAGAGAAGAAGTAACAAAATATTGCCTTGCTTAACAAATACAATAACTTTGAAGCACTGAATGTTGCGATCAGAAATTTTAATACGGCATTCCATCTCTTTCTACGTTGCAACTATTATACAAAGTTGCCTCTCAGGAATGGCGTAAAATGCCAGAATCTCCAAATGACTCGACGATCAATCGAACCAATCACTTTCTTAGAGTGCTAGACGAGTATGTAGAAGCTTTATCTCCATAAATTTGATTCGTCGAGTATCGTGCGCAACATGGGTATTAGATTGGTACAGCATTTTTCAGCCTAAACCCATGTTGCTTTTTACGTGAGTGAGGATCAATGGCAATTTGGAGTCTTCTCAATGTTATAGTTAAGAAGAATTTCACTTGAATTAAAAGAAGACCTTTTGTAGATACTGTGATCTTTTGCATCTCCTTTCTTGGAGAGCTTGACTACAGTTATTGTTCTCCAATCTTTTGGAAAGCTTTTGGTTTGCCAAAGGTGTGAGAACAAGTATCGTCGGAAGGTCAAGGCTATTTGCAGACTCAATTCTACTATGAGACTCCATTCTTAAGACAAATCACCCCTGTGAAGCAGAAAATACTGCCGTCAGAACTTTTAACACTTAATATCATCTCTTTCCACCTGACAACTATTAGACAAACTTGCATCTAGAGAATGACGTAGAAATACAAGAATCTCCGAATGACCCGGCGATCAATCGAACAGAACGATTTCTTAAGAGTCCTAGAACAGTAAGTAGAAGCGCTGTCTCCAAAAATTTTATTCGTCCAGTATCGGGCATATAGCAAATATTAAGTTGGAACAGCATTGTTTCAGTCACAATACATGTTGCTCTTTACGTAAGTGAGAATCAAGGGCAATTTTCAATCTTTCCATTGTTATAGTTGAGAAGGACTTCACTAGGATTGAAAGAAAATTGAAGCCTCTGTAGCAGCCGTGATCTTTTGCATCTCCTTTGTTGAAAAGCTTGATGATAGTTATTGTCTTCCATTTTTCTGATGCTTTGGGTGTATCAACGGAGCGTGCCTAAGAATTTTTAGATGGCCAAACCACTTTGCAGACTAGATTTTATCCACAGAAATTTTGGTCTGTAAAAGGGGCCTTCCTATTTCTCAATTTCTCAGCTGCTGGGAATATCTCATCGGTGCTGTCAGCTTTTCACCACTGATGCAGAGATTGAAGAGAGACTGGTTCGGTACATCGCCTGGAGCTGCAATTGGGGGATGATGTGATGGAGTTATGAAAAAAAGTGACCCAACTTTTTGCTCTTCCCCATCTTCCAGGAATTTTTCTCCTTCATTTTTACGGTGTAGCCTTGCAAACTTAACTTGGCTACTGTTTCTTTGGTAAGGCAGAATACGATTTGTGTATCTCTATTGCTTGCTACTTCTTTGTCTTTTCTAGCCTTTCGTTCATATATGTCTGCTTCTAGGCATCGCAATATCCTTCTATTTCTGTTAGATCTTTGTTAAGCCCTAATTTAACATTTTTCAAACGTTTTCCTCAAAAGAGTTTAACTTCTGTTTTCTGCGATGTACTAAAAGACCCAAGGTGTTGATAAATGTCCACTGTCATTAAACACGTTTCCCAAATCTGAGGGTCTGTTTTCCCGTATCTGTTTGGTTCTTATGAATCATCTTTGATGTCTTACAAATCATTCTTTGATGTCTTTTAGTAAATTATCTAGGGCTTCTAAATTACTGTATAGTTTTACACAAAACGAAGATCAGATACTTCTGTCACTAAGGTTGTCCATGACAAAATTTTATGACTGTGCATCTTTTTTTTTTTTTTGATTATGTTACGTCAGTTTCAATGTCAGTGTGATAACTACTAGTTGGTAATCCAAACCAATGTCAGTACTCCAAACATTTGTTTTGCTTGTTCGCTATATAGTACAGGCAAACTAGAGTTTGGCCTCCAACAAATTGCAACAGAAATGATTTTTACACATGTAGGAACAAAAAATGTTGTAGAGAGAAAAAAGCTGAACAACATATCCAAAGTTGCACATTCAAGGTCGACGCAAAACTAGCTTTTTTTTGCTTTTCGTGTCAATTTTTCAGTTTTTTTCTAAAAAAAAATGAACTGTCGGTAAATGTTCGTTCTTCTGTATATGAAATATCATTCTGCTGTAAAATGAAGAGCTGAGCCTGAAAACGAAAGTAAATCTGATGTACAATATACCAGAAAAAGGTTTAATAATCATCAATTGTGATTTTACCCTTCTCATCGTTGTGACTCTTTTCCACCATACTATCAGAAAACAACTATTCTGACATAAAATGATGAGCTGAGCCCAAAAATCAAATTAACCTGATGTAATGTCTACTAGAAAACCCGTTTCATATTCACCAATATGTACTTTTTTTATTTTCATTTGAAACGTTTCTTTTAGCACTTATTGTCCACCAATTCTTCGATTGTTGGTAAAAACAAATTGCAACAGAAATGATTTTTACACCATGTTGTAGAGGAAAAGAACTGAACAACATATCCAAAGTTGCACATTCTAGATCGACGCAGAACTAGTTTTTTTTGCGTATTGTGTCAGTTTTCTCACTTTCCTAACAAAAAAAAGTTCCGGTAATTGTTCATTTTTCTTGAACTGAATTATTATTCCGATGTAAAAAAACGAAATGAATAAGAAAATGGAGTCGAGTTTGGTGTACGGTATTTAAAAAAGTTTCATAATCATCAATGTGAGATTTTTACGCTTCTTGTCGTCGTGAACCCCATTTTTTTTTACCAGACCATCTTTCGCGGGCTAAATTGTCGGTTTCGAGGTCTAATTTTTAGTTAGCCTGAATCTGATCGTCACTGGCTCCATCACCTGATGGGTCGGCCTAAAAAACGTGAATGCAAGATGTTAAATATTAGAAAATTTTTAAAAACATTAAAAATATCAGAAAAGGGGAAGCATCTATGAAACTAGTTTTCAGCAGCTGACATTTAAAACCCCTCTTAGAAGAAACTATTATCAACACACTGACTAGCCTTCACAACTTTTTGCAAAATGAATTCTTTGAAACAAACAAGTTTCAGATAGTCAGATAGTCAGCAACAGCAACAGCAACCTTATAAGAAAATCGAAATATATTTTCTTGTAATTATTATCGCTTCTAATCAGCAGTTGTACCAAACCTATCCTGCTCAAGTCATCCTCAGGGCTATACTGTGGTGTTTATCCTCCCCATAGTATAGTGCAGACGGTTTGATATCATCTATTTTCCCTTCTTGTTTTAGTTTTATATTTGTGTTTAAAGCTTTTTCCAATAGGCAATGTTAAGAAGTCCTCCAAAAAAAAACGTCCCCCCAGATCCCAAATCAAATTCCATAGTGAAAGATACCCATCCTGGCTGGTCAAGCACATTATCTGAAAGTTCTAATGATAGCTCCAATTCGGAGAATAGGACAATGATAACTGTAGGTCCTAATGCAACCATAAATGATGATAATGGGTTTCAAGAGGTCCTCTCTAGAAGTTCTAAAAAAAGGAAAAAAATCTCCCCAATTAAAAGCATTTCCCCTCTCCCTGCCCAAGATCCTTCCTCCAAAAACTTAGGAATTCACCTTAAAATTACTCCCACTACCCCCTTTGAAATAAAAATGATCACTGCAATAAGAGTTGCAATTTTTAAATTGCTAAAATCAATGTTCTCTCTTAACATTAACCGTGATGGATCTCTGCTAATAGCTGTAGAAGATCAGAAATCAGCAGATACAATAATTAACCTTAAATCCCTTCTGAATATCCCAATTATTGCATCTAATTGGAACCCAAAACAATCACCAACAAAAATTGTAGTTTATAATGTTCCCCCAGAGATATCTACTCAGGAGTTACAAGAAGGCCTCTCAGATAGGGCTGGAAACACAATCCCAGTTGAGGATGTTACCCAACTTGGAAAACCTAACTCTACTGGCCTAAAAACTAGTAGATCCTTCTTATTCACACTAAAGGATAAAATTGATATCCCAGAAAAATTATTCCTATTTGGGCAAATCAAACCACACAATGAATACAAACCTAAGCCTATTCAGTGTCAGAAGTGTTTCAAACTGGGACACACGACAAACAAATGCAATGAAATTCTCCAAGAGTGTAGTAATTGTAAATCTTTCCATCCTAAAGAGCTGACAACTTGCAAAAACACCCAGCCTACATGCATCAATTGCAAAGGCCCACATGAATCTACAAATAAATCATTATGCCCTGCATACAAGAAAAGAGCTCTAACACTCCAAATATCAACAGAGAAGGCCATCCCATACCCCTTTGCAGCAATGGAAGCAAATGCTGCCCAACAATACCAAATAAAGCCTGTAATGAAACCAACCAAAACCCCCAAGTCAAATGCCCCAAATGCATCAAGCACCCCATATAAAACAATATCTTCTAAGTCCCCTAGCTCAAATCCCTATCAGAAGGAATCACCAAGCCAACAAGCCTCGTTTTCCGGTGAGATGAGGCCAGCCTGGCCCTCCCTCCCAAGAAGAAACAAACCAGAAACACTACCAGGAATCAATCCCTTAACCAACAAACAGGATGCACTACCAAAAATGCAATCCCCAAATATATGCTTATTCATTCTAAACTGTAATGCAGTTCAGGCCATGAACTTACATCAACTACAGAAAACAAAAATTATTGCAGAATTGGCAAAAATCTACATCCCAGATGATATGCTCATTCAAGCAAAAAAAGATCTTGCTTTACTTTTAACAAAGCTGAACATTGATACACAGTCATATGAAGAATAAATCAACAACACAACATTTACTCCAATGGAATGTAAGATCACTCACAGAAAATAAGCTAAATGAACTAATATCATTTATGAATAATAATTCCATTAATATTGCTTGCCTCCAGGAAACTCATTTAACCCAAAATCAACAAATTAAGTCTCTGGGATATACTATCCTGAGAAAGGATAGATCTTCAGAGAGAAAAGGAGGTGGTGTAGCTTTATTAGTTAATAATAATATAAAATTTTGTGGCATCAATTTTCCAGATTTTGAAAATGATGTTGATGTAATTGGTATAAGTGTTTGGCTGAATAATTTAAAAACCTACATAATAAGCTTTTATAACCCTAATGGCCAAACTACAGATGCCATGGATTTCTTTAATTATATAAATAATTATAATATGTTAAAAAATATCATTATTTGTTGTGATTTCAATGCCCACAGCCTTTTGTGGGGGAATAAACCAGCAAATAAAGCTGGTAAATTTATTGAGCATATGACCTCAAATAATAATGAATTATCTGTTGCTACCCCTCCAAACCTGAATACATATTTTAACCCCAAAAGTGGCAAATTCTCCACAATTGACCTACAAGTTGTGTCTTTAAATTTTTTGAACAAAATTTACATAAATAAAATTGATAGTCTATGTACAGACCACTTTGCTATAGTTTGCTCCCTAAATGAACCTGCTGAAACTTCATCTCATACCTCCAAATATATCAACACTAAAGCAAATTGGTCTATTTTCCAAAATAAGCTAAATGATGAAATTACAAGTTTCACCCAAAATTCATGCATTTCTAACACAACAGTTGACACACATGCTGAAGCCTTGACATCTTTACTAATAAATACAGCTAATCATGCTATCCCCAGGACAACACCTAAGAAAACATTCCCTAAACAAATTCCTAAAGCATGGTGGACAGATGAGTGCCTAAATAAATGGAGGATAAAAAAGGCAGCTAGGACAGAATTCATAAAAAAACCAACACCTACTACATATTTAAAGAAATTACAAGCAGAATCTAATCTAAAAAGGACTATAATAGATGCTAAATATAAATACTGGAATAATTTTGTAAATAATCTCTCCAGAGAAATGCACGAGCCAATTATACATAAAGTCATAAGCCACATATGTGGGAAAAAGACTCCTCCCAACCCACTCCTGTATGAGCTTATACATAATAATACCCATTATGACAATGATATTGAAAAGGCTAACCTATTTGCAACTCTTTTTGTTAATAAGCTAACATCAAATAATCAAAGCAAACTGTCCACAATTCCTATGAACCCTAGTTACCAACCACGCCCAGGATCCGAGTACATAACTAATCCATTTTCAATCCAGGAATTGAATAATGCAATACATCATATTAGGTCCAAAACTAGCAGCAGCTATGACAATATACACCCCACATGGATAAAGAATCTCACACCTTCATACAAACAAGAACTGCTAAATTGTTATAATCATGCTTGGGCATCTTCTAGGTTCCCCAATATATGGAAATGTTCGTCCCTCCTACCAATCCTAAAGAAAAATAAACCAAAAGATAACCCTGAGTCTTATAGGCCCATAATGATTACACCTGTGATGGGGAAAATAATGGAGAAAATGATTTATCACAGACTCCTCTGGTTTGTTGAGAAAAATAACATGATCCCACACACTCAAACTGGATTCAGGAAATACCACTCCTCAACAGATGCTTTCATTTTGCTAACAAATGCAATAAATGAATCTTTCTAAAAAATAATATCCTAGTGGCAGCTTTCCTAGATTTTGAAGGAGCATATGACAATGTGAACCACCAAATCCTTTTAAATAAACTTGCAAATCTTGGAGTACCTCCTAAGCTAGTATCCTTTATTAAATCCTTCATAGAAGTGCGAAGTTTCATTGTTTGTGTTGGTTCAGCCTCTTCACCCCAAAAGACAATATCCAAAGGCCTACCTCAGGGAGCAGTCCTCAGTTGCCTCCTATTTGCCCTATATCTCTGGGACATGAACCTACCCCACACGAATCTACAATATGCTGATGATCTGGTGCTATGGTCATCTGGCAACACCTTTCAGATAGCACAGTCAAATCTGCAAAAGTCACTTTTCCAGTTTGAAAAATTCTCTCAACATTCAGATTTACCCATTGCACCCACCAAGTCAAAAATAATCCAATTTCACCGGAAGCGAAACCATGTTAATGCAAAACTAACTCTAAATAAAACAACTATTCCAGAAGATAATAATATTAATTACCTAGGTCTCATGCTTGACCAAAAACTCAATTTCCACCTCCACATTTCAAACACAATAAAAAAATGCTATAGAAAAGCAAATATACTAAAAAGACTTCTTTCCACACCCTGGGGTTGTAAGGAGAAAACCTTACTCCAGTTTTATAAATCACATATAAGACCCCATATTGACTATGGGCTCATTGTCTATGGTGCATGTGCAAAGACCCAGATGCAAAAAATTTAAAAAACACAAAATGATATAATACGTCTCATATTTGGTCTTAGGAAACCCACAAGCACCAAGTTTCTGCTTATGGAGAGTGGATTAACAACAATAAGGGAGAGACGTAGCTTTCTCTTGATAAAACATCTTACAAAAATTGAATCAAATAGCTCACACACATTACATAATTGGTTAAGAAATCCAGCCATGTATAGAGGTATTGCAGATGAGTATGCCAATATTCAAAAGAAGTTCCCTGTACCAGCAAAGTCTATTGCACCTACTTTCCCCCAATCCCCTCCATGGAATTGGTCATTTCCCATAATAAATACTGAATTTTCAAAATGGAATAAAGATTTAACCCCCATTGCTTTTGTTCAGAAAAAATTTGCAGAACTCAATACAATTACCTATAAAAATCACTTCCAAATATTTGTTGATGGGTCAAAAATGAATGAGAAGGTTGCAAGTGGTGTTTTCCTTCCTCACCTGAAAATTGCAATGGGCGAGAGATTATTTAATAATTTATCTATAATGTCTGCTGAGTTAAATGCCATAATCATGGCATTAGAACACCTTAAGCAAAACCCATCTTTGATTGAAAATTCGAATAATATTATCATCTATTCTGACTCTTTATCAAGCCTTGGGTTGCTGGCCTCAGCTCCTCAATATAAGTTGGACATTGACACTTATCATTGTCTCAGTATTATTGATAATCTTGCTTCAAGTGGCATAAAAACTTACTTTCAGTACATTCCTAGCCACTCTGGCATAAGTGGTAATCATCAGGTTGATGAAATAGCAAAAAAATGCTATAAATATTGACCAGCCAAGTGGGAGACCAATCCCAATTAGAGATATTTACCGATGGAGGCTATCAGATATTAATTTTAATAAGATTAATCCTATCCTTTCCCCCTTTCCCAATAAGTATCTTTCTAAAATTTATCATAGAATTCGTTCTGGAACAAATGGACTAAATTTCCTTGCATTCTCATATAAGCTTTCTAATTCAAGTGGTTCAATTCCCCTGTCCCTCTTTGCAGGCATTGTAATATGAATAATGAAACAATTGACCATTGGCTATTTGAATGTAATATGCTGACGTCTGCACAACATACCTTGCTTTCTAAACTGTTAAAATACTTCAAACACCACAAAATCCCACTATTAGACAAGAGCCTAGCCAACTATACCTGCACACAGAGCATAGAAATCGACATCTATCATCTTATATTTGAACTCCTAGAGTCGAAAGATCTGCTGAAAGATATCTGAATTTATCTAATAAATATGAGGCAATCAAGCCAGTAGCTCTGTAGCCCACAGAGTGAAGCAAAAGGAAAAGGGCTAACTAGTTTTACTGAAAAGCCCGCCTGCTGTTAAATAGAAGAAGAAGACAACTGATAAAATTATCGAATCAACTTCATGAACATTTCAAAGACAGAATCAAACTCCGACTAGTATTCACAATTTATTATTTTAATTTAGATATCTAAGCTTCAACGGTCTCCACATCGTTATAGCTTTCAAGTCTTGTAGAGTTAGAACATGCTGTCCCTTTCCAGGTTTTACACGCTACAGTGCATGCTAAGCTGTTTTTAAAGCAGCTACATCTCGTTGAGCTACATTCCAATTGACAGGAGCACTTCACGATTTTCAGAAGCAGACGAGGGGCTGGTAGGACATCAGTAGTCAATAGATACAAGAAGTCATCTTTATTTTTCCAACCCCATTCCTCGGCTTTAAGTCCAGAATCAGGATCTCCACTCCATACCTGAACTTGGTAGAGAACTCTGTAACTGTGTAATTTAGCCGCATCAGTAGTTGGTGGTAACTGTTCTGGGTGGAGGAACGTGCTAGCAATAGTCACCTTCTTTTTAAAAATTCCCTGTTGAGTTCATTCAGATTTCCCGCTTTTGATGAGCCATATATCATGAGCAGAGCGTCTTCTTCAGCAACCCTTACTTCCTCCTTCGAAGCTGACTTCAGCATGAAAACTGCAACTGATGTACGAAAATCGGCATCTGTCATTAGCTTCTTCAGAGCAAGGCCTTTTCCCACACTGTGAATCTGTGAAGTAGAGTCACAGCCTAAGATGGTATGAGCAAACAGAATCAGATGGCATGTCTCTTTGCCGAGCTTCTCTTTCAAATTGTGAATATCCCATATTCGGGGAGCTTTGTTCGACTTTGGCTCAGGTGCAAATAATAGTTTCTTGGTTATGAGGTCACCATGATGACACAATAGAACCATAAGATCAGTATCATCTCCAATGACGGGAGTGTCGTAATGCCGGGAAGAATCAACAGCAGCTAGCACAATTGGGACATCCACACCACTTGGTGCCTGGACTACGACGAAGCCCTTTGATCGGAGATAAACAGTCAAAGCGCAGATAAACCTGACCTTGTTTTTCTTGCAGGACAAGAACTCATCCTTTTTTTACCTTCAGCTGCATATCTGATAGGAGGAAGATATCACGGCCGACTATACGACTTCTCTTCGACTGGGCTCCGCAACAGTCTTCGACTATGGTAACTCTGCAATTGTGGCCGTCAAACACAAAAGTGGCAGATGGATACTTTAGGGTCACGTAAGTAGCATACTGGTCAAGGATTTCGGAGTATCGTTTGTTTTTTCCCATGGAATTCTGTGCAGAAGAGCTCCACCGTCGATGATATATCGAATGCCTTTGGGAAGGGAAGTAGAGCGCTCCTCAAGATTGCAAGCCTGTGCTATAGCCTTGGCAAATTCTGGCTTATTCGGAGACCGGAGCATGCAAGAACTATCAAAAAGTGATGCTGAGTAGGAACACAGTTCTTGTTGAAAGTACTCAGATTCGGTGAGATTGGTCCTCTTTGCTAGCGTGATGAACCTCTGAAAAAGGAGAGTGGGGTCCAGTCTTTTGCAATCTCCACCTGGATTCTACTTTGTAGTAAACTGAACTGCTGATTGTTTCGTCGAAACACAAAATCAGCGACCAGCTTTCCAGACATGGAGTCAATTATTTTTAGGCCTAAATCTCTGGCAGGATCAACGTTGGCAGATTCGTCGGCTGTCAGACCGTTTGTGATGTTTCTTAGTTGAAGATCCCCATTAAATGGTGATCCTTTTTCCTCGGCTCCATCCTTTTTCCTCGTCCGAGCCGAGTTGCCTCGGCTCGGGCGTTTCCTTATGTTGTTCACTAGTTCCATAGAAAATCTGTAACATACCCTCCATCAAAAGATTTAGAGCAGAGCAGACTGATCGAGACAGAACCCATAAGGACCTTTGAACCTCTGTCATACCACTTCCATCGGTAAGGCCACCAGCCGTTTTGAGACAACGCATGAGCTCCTGCTCAATGACAAGATCCGTAGAGAGCCCAGCCCAGAATCTATCGGAACGTCTGATCACATGCATCCCATTCTGGAAGGCTTGATAAACGGTAGGATGGGTTTCTTGGATCTTGACCATTTTCTGGATGCAAAGCTGGCAGGATTTTGTGTAATTGTTGTGCCCAGATGCCACCCGATAAGGTAGCATGTCATAGGTAGATTTTAATAGGAGATCCCATGGACCAGATCGTTCGGCTCTTAGAAAATTTCGCATTACGGATACCAAATCGGAGCATTGGAACCAGAGTTTCGAGGTTCTGTACTGGAGCAGTTCCAGTCTCTTCCTATTGATGAATCCGGCTATTTTTCCAGGGAAGCGTTTCCTTCTATATCCACAACGGCCACTTCTTTGTTCATAAGCTTTGTGTAAAGGTTTCGGATTTCCAATATTTCTGAGTTCCAGATATATCGAATTTTTGTATCTATAGATGGCAAGATATCAAACACGGCATTAACGTGACTTAATAAATGATTACTCGGCGCAATTTTCAATTGTGACTTTTTAGCTTACGGCTTTATCTGGGAAATCACTTGGACAAAGCGTGGGACGAAACGTTGATATTATTTATTGCATACCAAAGTATAATCACGTACGGAACAAGTACTGACAAAACCTATCCTCTCCATACAAAAAAGTGACCCTTTGTGTACCTATGCGAACCTGGCAAATTAACAGCGTAGTTACACAATTCATCCCGGTCACTCTTCGCCTGAATCACGCTCTAGCAAAATTATTGGCCGGAGCAAAGTACTTTGGCTCGGAGCGATTAAGTAGTACAACATTTTGCGTCTAGAGGCGCTGAGGTACGCGGGGTCACTTTTGGAGAGTTTTGTCAGTATTTGTTCCGTAGATGATTATACTTTGTTGCATACGAAGGTCATCAAAGTGGTGTAGTTGCCTTCAGGTCTTCTAACATTAAGCGTTAACTGCAAATAAAAAAGTGCATATTGTGATATGAAACGGGTTTTTTAGTAGACACTACATCAGGTTAATTTGATTTTTGGGCTCAGCTCATCATTTTATGTCAGAATAGTTGCCTTCTGATCGGTCACAACGATTAGAAGGGTAAAATCACATATTGATGATTATGAAAGTTTTTTCTGGTACATTGTACATCAAATTTACTTTCATTTTGGGCTTAGCTCTTCATTTTACATCAGGACGATACTTCATACACAGAAAAACCAACATTTACCGATAGTTCATTTTTTTTAGAAAAAAACGGAAAAATTGACAAGAAAAGCAAAAAAAAACTAGTTTTGCTTTGGATATGTTGTTAAACTTTTATTTTTCTACAATGTGGTATAAAAATCGTTTCTGTTCCAATTTGTTGGGGATCGACCCATATTTTTGGCTAGTTTGCCTGTACATTCATCTGGTTTATTCTGTAAATGGTAAAGTCAATTTTTGGTACTGCCATTTGGAATCCAAGTGCATTTATTCATCCTATTATGCTGAGCGAGCATACTACGAGTCATAAAATCATTTCCCGTGGTGAAGCTGAGAAGTTCACCAGCTTTATCGTCCACACTGCGTGTCCCATCCCTTCAGGGCAATATGATTTGTCTTGGTCAGCTTTTGCATAAAGTTCTTCTGCAACATAGGTCGTGGAGGGGATCAAGTCAGCCATTGATTGAAGTTTGATGTAGAAGTCAAATGGTATCATCCGTATTATTTGTGTACTATACCCACATGGTATTTTTCTGATATCATTTCATGCAGTTTTTTTCTTTAGGGGGGGGGGGGGGATTTGAAAATAGTGCCAAGATTACGTCAGATACGCAGTATTTTCTAAATTACTGTTTGAAGTACTTAGATTTTAGGGCTTTTACCCCACTTTCATCCGTATGGGTTTGCCTTAAACATTGCAAATATAAAGCTGCATAAAGGAGGATAGGACAAAGAATTATATTTTCCTTAGTTCTTATTTTTCTTGGGTTTTACATAACCAGATGAGTATATTGGAAGGCAGTTTGTTAATTGAAAATGTCATTTTACCTTGCATTGAAATTTAAAAACGAAAAAATGCGGAAATTGCTAAATTTTAAAAGCGTAGAATTTTTCAGCTCTAAAAAGCATAACTTTTGGCTTGAAAATTATAATTTGTCGTTGAGTCTGGTAACACTGTCATGGGGGGGAGGGGGGAGGGTGGCAGCTCAAAAACTTTGTACTTTTTTGGTTGACAAGTTATAAGTATTTAAACCTAAGTGGATTTTTATTCCTTTCAATTATTTACAAATTTTAGCCTGAACTTTTTTTTTCCAAAAATAAAATTAGATTAGAGGTTCTCCATTTTCATTTTAAATCCAAAAATAAAATAATTCATGGGACAACAAGTTGTGGAAATGCTGAACCTGCCTCCAGCACCTAAATGAAAGGGAGGAGGGGCTCTATATCACCTTACTATCTTTTCTCCCACAACCCCATGGACGCAAACAAAAAAGGAATCCAGTATAAAGTGCATATCTTTTACCCATTTGTTATTAAGAAGATAAAACTACTGCCCTATATTTATTAAAATTTGTTTCAATGTAGGATGAAATAATACAAAATATGTACAATACATTTGACCGTAGGATATATAAATAGCTCGTTGACTGTAGGGCTCATGATAAATATAAAACATTAACATTTCCTCAATACATCCACGTTTCAAAAAGCAGTAATATTGATTTTAAGTTTTTAGCATTGACTCCAATTCATTTCAACAGGGACGTGTAAGAATAGATTGATGAAACCCCTTTTTTCTAAGCGTGGACTCCATTTCCGCCACTTTCAAAAGTGATCGATCATTTGAAATTTTCGTACTCTTGGAAAGTTTTGAGATAGAATATAGGTTCTAGATGTAATCCAAAGACAAGCGTTGGCAGCGTTTCAAAAATTATATTTAAAATGTCAGCAAAAATTTGACAGATTTTAATTCTTTCTGATCACTGTTGAACGAAAATACGAAAAGAAAGGAAAAGGAAAAAAGGCAACGAATATTGAAAGTCTATGCTCATAGACTATGCTCAGAATTCAACATGATAGTAAACTCGTTTAGATCAGGGAAAGCAAACCAAGAAGGAAAAGAATTAACTTTTTCATTTAAATTCAGTGGCAAATAGTTCATCATTAAATCAATTCATATGCACCAGGCACTTAAGCAGATGGAAGATGGTCTCGACCATCAGATGGTCTCGACAAG
This sequence comes from Artemia sp. Kazakhstan ARC1039, assembly GCA_029168905.1. Lineage (NCBI taxonomy): Eukaryota > Metazoa > Arthropoda > Branchiopoda > Anostraca > Artemiidae > Artemia > Artemia sp. Kazakhstan ARC1039. Next base: position 118,983 of record JAQQPU010000025.1, on the reverse strand, counting down.
ATGCCTCTGTCAGAATGTTATTTCAGGCTCAACCCATATTTTATTACTTTAAAATATCTTACTTTGCGGGAGTAATTACCACAATTTTGTGGTTTCCTTTTCAGAAAGCATGAGTGATCTATTTTGGGGGATAACCCCCTCACACTACCTCTTTGGTGTAGAATATCTCAATATGGATATATTAGGGTAGAAGGGATTCTATTTCTTCCAGTCACTATAAAATTGTATTATTGCTTAATTATTTCATTGCACTTTAATGGACCTAAGTTGGTCGAATTGATGATAATTTCTTAAACCACATTGGCCTGACATTGTGGCCTGACAAAAAACTCTATTTTTGCTCATTTTTCTTTCTTTATGGTCGAATTGATTATTAAGTAATTAAGCTAAATAAAATAAAGATCGTATATATGCATATTTAAATATTGCAATATGTTTCGAAGACTCGATGCAGTTTTTGACTTGTACAAATTATTATTATATTTTGAATGATCTTTTACTGGTTTTCGTACTCTTATTTATTTAACGGTATTTTTTCTTTTACCCTATATGCGATATCAACCTACTGATATGTTGACTTTCACATATTGATTCAAAAGATGGAGCTTTGCACATTACACACATTTTGTTCTTCTTTTTTTTTCTTTTTTTTTTGTAAATCACAAAAGGGGCTTATAGCAATTTTCGTTAACATAGTACCCAAAAAACCGAAGAAGGGAGTATTAAGGAACAAAAGGTCTAAGACCAGTAAAAAGAAAATAAGAACAATCAAACCAATATTTCACCACTGTACAACAAAGCGTCCTTAGCCTATATCCATTAATTTTTCCTACGGGCTCCTCGTTAGTCGTAGATTTTAAGAAAGCGTGGAGTTTACTTAAAATTGAGTTACTTGGTACCTAATAATTATAATAGCCATTTAATACATAGCTCTTTGTCTTGCTGTCAAACAGTTCCTGTCAAATTCTATGCATAAAGTGACAGGAGCTAAGCGGGACCGTCGGTCAGTGACCGAAACTCTATAAAAAAGAGTTTCAATGACAATATATACATGAAAACAATTGGTTTCTTATGGTCATCTTAATTGTATAAATTTACCAAGTATAATGTTACCCATCAAAGTCAAAGAGCCTGAGAAAACTTGCTATGAGAATTGGGAAAGAGTGAAAGTGACCCCAAAAGGGCATACACCATCAAATTTAGCGGATCAGAGAACCGTGTTGCAATCTCCTATGTACAAAAGTGTTGAATTCCGCCTTTTATTTCAATAAGAAATATCGCAAAGGGGTGTTTATTTGTCTTTCTTTTTTCCTTTTCCTTTTTTTTGTCAGGGGTAATCACACAGAAGTAATAGTTCTATAAATCTGGAGAAGGTCCATTTAAATGGAAATTGAAAATTTTAGTCCCCCTCTTTGTGCAGTCAACAAGATTGTGCAACAGCAAGTGTCATTTTCTGTTATTTTGTGCAACCAAGCTGGAACACTGATCCAATGACGGTCAAGCAGGGTTGACACCCGATGAGAAAAATAACTAGATTTTATTGATTTTTGGTTGATTTAGTGATTTTCTTCAATAATCTAGTGATTTACATAATGATTTTGTGATATTTACTTTAGGAAATATAAGAAATCACTAGAAATAGCAACAAATCACAAGGGGGGGGGGGGCAACCCTGGAGTCAAGATGGTACTGATTGAAAATTCTGAAATAGCAAATCGAATCCAAACCACCGCTTCCCATCTTCAGATGCAGCAACGCGGTGTGGTGGTGCACTCATTTTCAAACAGTCACAGAGTGCATACAAAATGAATAGTCAGTATAGACGTTTATTCTAAGGATTCGTTCAAAACAGACCTTTTACCTGATGTTTGATGAAATGGTCTATATAAACAAGTGTAGCTGCGCGTCAACTATTATGGAAGAGAGTAGCTGACTTACCAGGTAGCAGCAATAGTGGTCCTTTGGGTTTTATGCACTTAGCCGTTCCGAAGGTACTGCAGATGCACCTTTTTGATAGCCTGAATGCATATAGTTTCTTTTGATTTAGATTAAAATCCAGAAAAAAATTCTTTAAGTTTCTGCTTAATACACTTGACATTTTCTGACACGCCCAGGATCAAATATTCCCCTCTTTTCAAATGATTAATTAAAAAAACTTTTTCGACAAAATAAGTTTTTCAAAGAAAATTAAAGAACTCCATTAAACAAAAAATGAGCAAAAATAAAATCAAATAATCTACCAAGCATGAAACTACCACAAATCAGCATCGATAAAACCTAAAACAAACAGAAATTACAATAAATAACAGAGTCAAACTCAAAACGAGCAGAAATTAACATGAGTTAAGCGCAAAATCCCCTATGCCTTCCCAAGGCCAGAACAAGATATGCACTTTACTGAAAAAAAATAAATGTTTTTACTTTTATAAATTCAATAAATCAAATAATATTAACATTTTGATAACTAAATATCAGTATATGTATATTAAACTGACAATGCACATTCATTTGTATTTTTTCAGTGAAGTACAAATTTTGTTCTGGCCTTGGGAAGGCATAGGGGTTTTGCGCCCAACTCATGTTAATTTCTGCTCGTTTTGAGTTTGACTCGGTTATTTATTGTAATTTCTGTTCGTTTTGGGTTTCATTTATTTATCGATGTTGATTTATGGTAGTTTCACGCTTGGTAGATTATTTGATTTTATTTTTGCTCATTTTTTGTTTAATGGAGTTCTTTACTTTTCTTTATAAAACTTATTTTGTGGAAAAAGTTTTTTTGATTAATTTCTGTTCGTTTTATATTGACATAGTCTTTTCAGGGAAAAAGAAAATAACACTAAATCTTTTCGTTTTTTAAGACTTTATAGTTAGGCCTTCTATGTGTATGCTGGAGAAAAATTTTCAGCAGTTTTTAACAAAATACACCCTTTTAAAAACCTGGACACAAATAGTACTGTTTAATTTAGTTTCATACCTCCTCTAGTTGACCTGAAATGGAAAACTTGATACCATTCACAAAAATCTGTTTACTTTCTTTGATAGCATGGATACACTTACACTATTTTGATTTGGTTAAATTTAAGAGCAGAAATAGCCCCGAAAGTTTGAACATAATACCCTCAGTCGTTCTTGGGATACTGCTGAGATGCCTTATTTGGAATTAGCAATATCACAGAGCATTTTGATATAATCTTAAGTCAACATTTAGTTTTAAACATAAGGGGCAAATGGGAGAGTGGGCGTGGGAGGGTTGGAGTGGAAGGGGGATTAGTTTCCCTCCAATAACTTTCGACTATTAAAAAGGGCATCATCCCTTTCTATTTTCAATCGAATGAGCCCCTTTCGAAATTCCCCCGACAACTCCTTTGATACGAAGTGCCCTGGTCAAAACAACAACAACAACAAAAAATGTCACTAATCACTTTCGACAATTAAAAAGGGTACTAGCCCTTTGAATTTCAAATCGAATGAGCTGTTTTTCAAGTTTCTACGACAGATTTCAATAAAAACCTTATATATCCCCAGGGCATAACTTATAACCCTTGCCCTGGGGGTTGGGGGGAGTTTCCTCCTCAAAAACATATTTTCTATCTGGAAATCAACTACGCTGAACAAAATGGCTATCTCAAAATCTTTATTGGATGTTTTTTGGGGTTGTTTATTTTTTAAAAAAATACCCCCCCCCCCATGACATCCAATTTTTATTGGATGTCATGGGGGGGGCTGTTGCCCTTCAATCACTTTTGACTATTAAAAAGGGTACTAGCCTTTTGAATCTTCAATCGAATGAGCTTTTTTTAGAAATTTCTACGACAACGCCTTCTATAAAAACTTTATATACCCCCAGAGCATAACTTAAAACCTTTGCCCTGAGGGCTGTGGGGGAAAATCCTCCTCAAAATATATTTTCTATCTAGAAATCAACTACGCTGAACAAAATAGCTATCTCAAAATTTTGATTGGATGTGTTTGAGGTAATAATGGGCGTGGGAAAGGGGCTAATTCCCCTCCAATCACTTTCGGCTATTAAAAAGCGCACTAGGCCTTTGAATTTCCAATTGAATGAGCCTTTTTTGAAGTTTCTAAGACAACACCTTCTATAAAAACCTTATATGCCCCCTGGGCATAACTTAAAAACCTTGCTAGTCCCCCTCCCCCCGCGCACCCATTATTCTCCCAAACACATCCAATCAAAATTTTGAGATAGCCATTTTGTTCATCGTAGTTGATTTCCAGATAGAAAATATGTTTTTGAGGAGGACACTCCCCCACAACCCTCGGGGCAAGGGTTTTAAGTTATGCCCTGAGGGCAAATAAGAACGATGTTGGCGCAATGTACTATTTTTATTTTTTCCTTTAGAGCTGGGCACTTAATATGGAGGGAGTCATCGTAGAAACTTAAAAAGGGGCTCATTCGATTGGAAATTGAGAGTTCTATTGTTAATAGTCGAAATTGATTGGAGGGCAACTCGCCCCCCCCCCCTACGCCCATCATTCCTCCAAACACATCCAATTAAAATTTTGAGATAGCCCTTTTGTTCAGCGCAGTTGTTTTACAGATAGAAAATATGTTTTTGAGGAGGACTCTCCCCCACAACCCTCAGGCAAAGGTTTTAAGTTATGCCCTTGGGGCATATTAGGTTTTTATAGAAGGCGTTGTCGTAGAAAGTTCAAAAAAGGGCCACTCGATTGGAAATTCAAAGGGCTAGTGCCCTTTTTAAAAGACGAAAGCAATTAGAGGCCAACTGCCCCCCACCCCTACGCCCATCATTTCCCCAAACACATCCAATCACAATTTTGAGATAGCCATTTTGTTCAGCGTAGTTGATTTCAAGATATAAAATGTGTTTTCGAGGAGGACACTCGCCCAGAACCCTCAGGGCAAGGGTTTTAAGTTATGCCCTGCGGGCATTAAGGTTTTTAAAGAAGGTGTTGTCGTAGAAACTTCAAAAAAAGCTCATTTGATTGGAAATTCAAAGGGCTAGTGCCCTTTTTAATAGTCAAAAGTGATTAGAGAACCACTAGCCCCCCCCCTCCATGCCCATCCTTCCTCCAAACCCAACCAACAAAAATTTTTAAATAGCCATTTTGTTCAGCGTAGTTGATTTCCAGATAGAAAATATATATCTGAGGAGGAAACTCTCCCACAAACCTCAGGGCAAGGATTATAAGTTATGCCCTGGGGGCAAATAAGGTTTTAATTGAAAGCTTTGTTGTAGATACTTGAAAAAGGGCTCATTCGATTTGAAATTCAAAGGGATAGCAATAGTCGAGCCCTTTTTAATAGTCGAAAGTGATTTGAGGAAAACTAACCCCCGTGAGAGGGGTGTTAGTCGCTATCCAATCACTTTCAACTATTAAAAAAGGCACTAGCCCTTTCAATTTGCAATTGAAGGAGCCCTTTTGAAGTTTCAACGACAACACTTTCAATAAAAACTTTATATACCCCAGGGCATAACTTACAACCCTTGCCCTGAGGGCTGTTGGGGGAGGGGTTTTCATCCTTAAAGACCTTATTTCCAAAACTTTCAACTACGTTGAATAAAATTGCTATATAAAAATTTTGATGGGATGTGTTTGGAGAAAAGGTGGACATGAGAGGGGGGTTAGTTGCCCTCAAATCACTTTCGACTATTAAAAATGGTACTAGCCCTTTGAATTTCAGATCAAATGAGCCCTTTTCTAAGTTTCTACGACAAAGATTTCAATAAAAACTTTATATGCCCCCGGGGCATAACTTATAATCCTTGCCCTGAGGGTTGTGGGGGAGTGTACTCCTCTAAAATATGTTTTCTATCTGGAAATCAACTATACTGAACAAAATGGCTATCTCAAATTTTTTATTTGATTTGTTTGGGGGAATGATGGGTGGGGGGGCTAGTTACCCTCCAACCACTTTCGACTATTAAAAAGAGCACTAGACCTTTGAATTTCCAATCGAATGAGCCTTTTTTTAAGTTTCTACGACAACGCCTTCTTTAAAAATCTTATATGCCCCCACCCTTGCCCTGAGGGCTGTGGGGGAGTGTCCTCCTCAAAAATATATTTTCTATCTGGAAATCAACTACGCTGAACAAAAGGGCTATCTTAAAATTGTGATTGGATGTGTATGGGGAAACAATGGGCGTGGGGGGCTAGTTGCCCTCCAATCACTCTCGACTATTAAAAAGGGCACTAGCTCTTTGAACTTCCAATCGAATGAGCATTTTTTGAAGTTCCTACGACAAAGCCTTCTATAAAAACCTTATATGCCCCCAGGGCATAACTTAAAACCCTTGCCCTGAGGGTTGTGGGGGATTGTCCTCCTCAAAAACAGCCCAAATCGAATTTTGCTTTGAATTTGCAATTGAATGAGCCTTTTTTGAAGTTTCTACGACAACGTCTTATATAGAACCGTATATGCCCCCATGGCATAACTTAAAACCCTTGCCCTTGAGGGTTTTGGGGGAGTTTCCTCCTCAAAAACACATCTTCTATCTGGAAATCAACTACGCTGAACAAAATGGCTATCTCAAAATTTTGATTGGATGTATTTTGGGGAATGATGGCGGTGGGGGGGGCTAGTTTCCCTCCAATCACTTTCGAATATTAAAAAGGGTACTATCCCTTGGAATTTCCAATCAAATGAGCCTGTTTTGAAGTTCCTACGACAACGCCTTCTGTAAAAACCTTATATGCCCTCCGGGCACAACTTAAAACCCATGCCCTGAGGGTTGTGGGGGAGTGTCCTCCTCAAAAACATATTTTATCTGGAAATCAACTACGCTGAACAAAATGGTTATCCCAAAATTTTTATTGGATGTGTTTGGGGGAATGATGGGCGTGGTGGGGCTAGTTGCCCTCCAATCACTTTTGAATATTAAAAGGGTAATGGCCCTTCGAATTTCCAATCGAATGAGCCCTTTTCAAAGTTTCTACGACAACACCTTCTATAAAAACTTTGTATGCCCCCAGGGTGTCCTCCTCAAAAACATATTTTCTAATACGCTGAACAAAATGGCTATCTCGAAATTTTCATTGGATGTGTTTGGGGGAATTATTGGGGTAGGAGCTAGTTGCCCTCCAATCACTTTTGACTATTAAAAAGGGCACTAGCGCTTTGAAATTCCAATCGAATGAGCCGTTTTTGAAGTTTCTACGACAACGCCTTATATAAAAACCTTATATGCCATCAAGGCATAACTTAAAACCCTGGCCCTGAGGGTTGTGGGGGAGTGCCCTTCTCAAAAACATATTTTCTATCTGCAAATCAATTACGCTGAACAAAATGACTATCATCCTAAAAGACCTAGTTTCCAGAACTTTCAACTATTTTGAACAAAATGGATATCTCAAAATTTTTATTCAATGTGTTCGGGAAAATGGTGGGCGTGAGAGGGGTGTTAGTCGCTATCCAATCACTTTCAACTATTAAAAAAGGCACTAGCCCTTTCAATTTCTAATTGAATGAGCCCTTTTGAAGTTTCTACGACAACGTTTTCAATAAAAACTTTATATGCCCCCAGGGCATAACTTAAAACCCTTGCCCTGAGGGTTTTGGAGGATTGTCCTCCTCAAAAACAGCCCAAATCGAATTTTGCTTTGAAATTGCAATTCAATGAGCTTTTTTTGAAGTTTCTACGACAACGTCTTATATTAAACCGTATATGCCCCCATGGCATAACTTAAAACCCTTGCCCTGAGGGTTTTGGGGGAGTTTCCTCCTCAAAAACACATCTTCTATCTGGAAATCAACTACGCTGAACAAAATGGCTATCTCAAAATTTTGATTGGATGTATTTTGGGGAATGATGGC
>JAQQPU010000025.1:93280-108872 GCA_029168905.1 Artemia sp. Kazakhstan ARC1039 | reverse complement strand
GGGCATAACTTAACACCCCTGCCCTGAGGGTTGTAGGGGAGTGTCCTCCTCAAAAACATATTTTCTATCTGGAAATCAAATACGCTGAACAAAATATCTATCTCAAAATTTTGATTGGGTGTGTTTGGGTGAATGATGGGCTTGGGGGGGGGCTAGTTGCCCTCCAATCACTTTTTACTATTAAAAAGGGCACTAGCCACTCCAATTTCCAATCGAATGAGCCCTTTTCGAAGTTTCTACGACAACTCCTTCGATAAGAAGTGCCCGGGTATGGAGAAAAAAATACACATTTTATCCATATCGTTCTTTACTTAGGCAGCGTTAGCGCGCTGCCTATGACTCATTTGATGCTGCTTCTGCGGTTACTGCAACTAAAGGCACTAATGGCATTAAGTTGAGACTTTAGGGAATGTTTAGGAGGAGTTTCAGTTAAATGAAAAACCTATATGCATGCAGGTATTAAAAGCTCATATAGGCACTATAGGGCTTATAAGGACAAAGGCAGCGATGCTCTATCATAGCTAGTAATATTATTGATATTTTGAAGGAGCTAATTTGATTAAAAAAATTAAAAGATCTAGTGCCCTCTTAAGAGTCAAAAGTGATTGGAGAGCAGTCAGCCCTTCTCTTTAGCTCATAATTTTCCAGACACTTCCAATCAAAATTTTAAGACAGTCATTCTGCTAAGCATAGCTGAATGGCTGAATGGTAGGGTTATTGAGTAGGTCAACCCCCCACAGTTATGTAATTTGCTCGTTATGCTTAAAAACTAAATGTTACTTTAAAATTAAATCAAAACACACTGTTTGTGTGCTGGTTGCCAATAAGACATCTCAGCAATATACCAAGACCGACTGACGGTATAAAGTTCAAATTTTAGGGGCTACTTCTATTACTACTTCTGCTTTTAAAATTTTAGTAAATCGAAAGAGTATAGTGGTATCCAGCCTGTTAAAGAGCATAGATATAATTTTTGGGGAATGGTATTAGCTTTTATTTATGACTAAATTAAACACCTTTTATATGACTAAATTAAACACTACTTTTTGTGTCATGATCTTCAAAAGAGTTTATGTTGTTAAAAATTGCTGAAAAATATTCTCCAACATGTAAATAGCAGGCCAAACTATAAATTCTTAAAGGATAACCAGAAAGATTCAAACTATTATTTTCTTTTTCCATCAAAAAGACTACATCAATATAAAACGAACAGAAATGAATTTAAAAAAAAATCCACAAAATAAGTTTTTCGAAATAAGTAAAGAACTCCATTAAACCAAAAATGGACAAAATTAGAATCAAATAATCTACCAAGCATAGAACTTCCACAAATAAGTATCATTAAATAAATGAAATCCAAAACGAACAGAAATTAAAATAAATGACAGAATCAAACTCAAAACGAGCAGAAATTAATATGAGTAGGGTTCAAAACCCCTATGCTTTCTAAAAGCCAGAATATGATCGTAATTTACTGAAAAAACTCAAATGAATGTGCATTGTCAGTTTAATATACATATGTTAATATCTAATCCTTAAAATATTAATTAATTTTTGATTTCTTAAAGCTATAAAAATTAAAAGATTTAAAAGAATTTTTTCAGTAAAGTACAAATTAAATTCTGGCTTTTAGAAAGCATAGTGATTTTGAACCCTCGTCATATTAATTCCTGCTCGTTTTGAGTTTGACTCTGTTATTTATTTTAATTTCCGTTCGTTTTGGGTTTCATTTACTTATTAATACTTATTTGTGGAAGTTATATGCCTGGTAGACTATATGATTCTATTTTTGTTCATTTTTGGTTTAATGGGATTCTTTACTTTTTTTTAAACCTTATTTTGTGAAAAAAAATTTTAATTAATCAAATAAAAAGGAGAAGAAGAAGAAATATTATTGTAAAACATAGGCTTTCCTGAAGTCCCAAAAGTCTAAGACTACTCTATCCTTTCAGAACGCATGACGTTACCAGCAGATGCTTTTCCTTGTACCTCACACGGTCTGAGACACATACACAATTGTCATCTTTTTTTCATGCTTTGTAATCTTCTTATTTGCCAAGTAACCATAATGGAAACTGTAGCAAACAATAAAGGTTTTCCAAAAAAAGCTAATGAACTTGAATGGAACATTTCAAAGCACAATCAGTGGCAACGCTATGGCTTTGCCAATGTAAAGAATCATGCACATCCTGTGTGTTATTTTTTTTTTTACTAGACCACTTTGTAAGGAAGGGATGATCACAGAAACTTAGGAGAAGATTTCTTTGACGAAAATTGAAAGTTTTGCTTCCCTATTCAACCCAAAGAGCCAAAAAGAAATAATTCTCTGCTGCTTCCTGTAAAAGCTGTGGTCATAAAAACCTCATAAGGGGCTTTTTCGATTGAATATTAGAGGTTCTAGTGCCCTTTTAAAGAATAGAACAGGAGAACATATCCGATTGGCTCGATACTTTCAGGGACCAGACTTTAATAAGAACCATCTGTGAAATAGCAACAAAATATATCGATAATTAGGAAGAATTGTAGACAATGAACTTATTTCAACTAGAATAAATACAAATAATGCAAAAATATCCAATATTAATCGACCCTCACCTGATTTAGCCAGCAATTCGTAGTGAGTATTTGATTTCTCTCATCCTAAAAAATAGACGGAAATTAAAATTTTAATTTTGCAAACTTTTCAAGGCATACTACAGATTTCATGCCCATATGAAGGGATTGGTAAACAACCTAGTTTAACCAATAGATTTTATGTATATAGTGGGACTGACTTACATGGATCAACAGGTGGCTTTGACAGAACAACGCTCTCATATAGGCCGTTCGCAGATCGATATACAGTACACTCTTTTGTGAATTGGAGCTGGACCAGAATACAGATTTTGGAATTTGCTTCACATCAATGCTCATTCACAATTTATGAGGTTTCAAAGATCTACCAAAACATTTCTTAAATTTGGAAAAAAAACATTAATATGGCATAAAATTCTACTCAAATTTAGGAATTGCGTTTTCAAAACTAAAATATGAGAAAAAACTGAAAGTAGAAAATTCAGGTATAATGTTGTTCTATCGAAACTCCAATAGGCTGTAGGCTGTAGTACCAACGATCTAAGCAGAGTATGGGGAGCTTACAAGAATGGAAATTGGCACCGGTGTTGACAAACAAAAAATCACCATTGCCATCGAGCGTTTGGCGTTTCTAGGCATTTTCTTTCGTGTGATAATAAGGCAAAATTACTTTAGTAAAAGATGTCTGATCTCAGTTTTTGAAAAATATAATTACGATTACGAAGCTTAAAAAAAAATGTCAAGAAAGGCTAAATGCTAGATAACACTATTCTTTTTAAGACACTAGCACCAGTTTTCACTCTTGTGAGTTACTCACACTCTTTGATTTTAAATAATGACTCTTAATTTTCAAGAAAATATTTCAAAAATAAGAATTGACCAAAAAATGATAAAAAAAAATCAAAGGAGATTGAATCAAACTCGAAACATTTTTAAAAAGCCAATCCAGGATGTCTGTTCTAAAAATCAATAAAAAAAAAATTTTCATGCCTAACGACATCAGAAACTTGTTGACAGTTCTTTTCCTATGATTGGTAGATCAATATCAAAACTAGTAATTAATCCTGAATTAGCATTTTCTCTGCTTTCTTGTTTTAAACAGTTGGTCATATTGGCCTCTGAACTATTCATGCTACTATTATTACTGACAACCCATTGCAGTGCCAGGCCGCCAGAGGTCAACAGAGCTGTGCAAGATCATCATCCATACCAACCTATTTAAGCCTCCACTTCCTTTGAATTTCTTCTCCTAATAATTCTCAACCGCATTCGAGTACGTCCTAGATTCCGCTGAGGCCCCGCTTGATTGCCAGAATTATAATTATCAGGTGTCTTGATTGTCAGACTGACTGCTTATTTTGTGGCAACATCTCCATGATGACAAAAATGGTCCACAAGTACCCCAGTCATTTTAGAAATGGAAGATACAAGTATCGCTATCTTGGACCAGCGCGGCTGCGCATTCTCAATGCGTATACATATGAATGGCTGGTACTGTACCAGGATTGCCAAATCCGAACTGTTGGGATTTTCAGTTCCTGGAGGTTAAGCATTTAATAACTATAATTTTTGAAACTTAACATTTAATTTTAATTAAACTTTTAATTTTATTTTTGATTTTTTTACTTGTCAACTAGGCAAATTTCCAAGACTTAAACATCAGACAAAGGTTAACATATAAGCTTGTCAATACCTTTCTCGGGTATGTTCTGGCCCTGGATTCATTACTGAAAGTTTCATTTGTCTAACCTAACCCCCTTCAAATTAGCTTGTCTAGATTAGCTCTACAGTATTGGCTCTGGGCTTTTTCAAAGTTTTATATGCTCCCTGCATGAATTAAGTTCTCTCATATCGGTTGATCTGCAGGATTCCACTTTTCGACCTTTTTTATCCCTTTTTGCAGCTCCCGAACCAGGCCCTTTTTTATTCGACGAAGTCTTAACAATCTGCTCAGACACTCCAGGCGTATTTATGAAAATCAATTGGCAGACTATCTCAGGTTTCCCATCGATGCAAAAAGAACACACTACTGAAAAACTCTCCTCTCTACCTTTTCAGTACCAAACCTGTTCTGCCTTCTGTTCCTTCTTCATGATTATCATTATCTAGTGGTTTCTCGTTCTTATGTATTTTAGAACTTTTTTTCCTTTTTTTTTGCTTGACTAATTTGTTGAGGTATGTAACGTCTTTGTCTGTTAATATTACCCAATTTCCACAAATACCTAAAAATAGTTATTCGACCCTCCTCCAGAATTCTTTAATAACACTTCAACTTGCACTTACAAGGCCCATTTATAGTCCTTTCTGGCAAAGTCTTTTCTTTCTACTAATGTGCTTCATGCCAACATTCAATTTGTTTTTTCCATGTATCTTTTCCAGCTGGAAGGTTTTCTCTTTCTCGTCTCTCCCAGGGCAGTAAGACTTTCTTCTATTACATTAAGTTTGCCAGCAGACGCACTGTCATTTTTCTCTATGTGACAAAATTCATTAGCAGACGCATTCCCATTCTCTTCTATTCCACAAAGTTCATCAGCAGATGTATTCTCATTCTCTTGTAATCCACTCAGGTCATAGACAGACACAACACCAGTAATACCTAGCTCACAAATGCTCTCAGATTCACCATGAATCTGAGATGCACCTAAAGCAGAATTGTTATACGCAGACAGATCTGCCCCTACAGTCTTGCTTATTAGTTTAACAAAACACGTCAAGAATCTGTATACAAGTGTCTGACATATGAGAGGCGTCATGAATCAACTGCACCTTATACAGATCAAGACTACTCTTAACCGTCAAATGTGAATCTGCATGGGTTTTATTTGTTTCAAACAAACCGCTAGCTTCTGTGATTATGGCCCATTACATTTCTCCCACCTCTCCTGAGTAAACTACTTAGGTTTCTCGGTGACTGGATTAAGTTATGTTTGAATTGATGTTAGATTTGTTGCCAGTGGTTGTTCTCAGAGCCGAACATGAAAGAAAAGAAATTATTACAGTAATAGCATACATAAGTACTATTGGTTAGGGCCGTCACGTCTTATGTTGTATGTTGAACCCCTAATAGCTCCAACAACAGTAAGTTAAATAGGATAAGTTTTTATGTTGTTTAAATCGTTGCCAAGAATCAAAGGTTGTCTCGTCACATTTTTCCAGACAACCTGTGTAATACAAACACGTAATCTTGCTGTCGCTCGAAAATTAGAAAAAGAAGAAAAAAATCCACCAACCAGTATAAACATGGCCAGAATCAAAGAGGAACGACAGAGCTAGTTCCCACTCGTCGCGAGATGGTGACACACTCGAGGGGATTCACCTGACCGCGTCAAGTTCTTTTCTTAGAAATTCTATATTTCCTTAAGTACATATTACATTTGTCCACGCACAGATCTGTTGACTGTAAGGTCGAGAAATGTAAGATAAATAAATTTAATATGTACTGTTTAACATTTTGAGAAAGGAAGACCGATTTAGTGACAAATTGTTGTCGTCTATCGCAGAGACAAACCGCAAATGATTTGGCGCCACTGTACTGCTAGTAAACATGCAGAAAGGTTGATGTTTGGGTAAATTTGGAGAACTTTGCATTACTGAGCTAGGAATTAGGTGAACATACCGCTCAGTGCCTTTTTTGTGCCGTTTTTGAATTCATTTTATTCTGAAATTCAATTTTAAGCCTTTTATGGACACTTAAAGATAACACCTTTTTCTCTTTAAGTTTGGCAGTAGAAAAAAGGTTGACATATTGTTTAAAAACTTACTATTTTCGAAGTTATATAATCACAGGCATTGATTGATCGTCATCCAATTGAATAAAAGATTTATATATTTTTTTAGAATTGCTGTGTTTTCACTTTAAGCCGTAAGTGTCATGCCCGTGCCACATTATAGTCAGACTTGTCGATAAAATCAAAATTACGCACGACTACAGCGCCAATTACGTTCGTCGTTCGTAATTTTTCCTTAGAACAGCAGCTTTTCTATCTGGGAGAGGAATTTGACAAAAGTTGAGAAGATTTAGTATTAGTAGAGAACAGTTGGATACAAATTACTGTTGGTGCAAACTCTTTAAACTAATTTCTTGTAATTTTAATTTTTGCTTTTTAAATAGAAGCTTGATGCAAAAATTAAGAAAATTTCCTGGTCATTCATGATATTTGGCTTTCTTTATCGATAGATGTGACTGTGATGTGGCACGGGCATTACTCTTGTTTAAACCTGTGTACCTGAACTACAACTGTGACAAAATCAAGAACCAGAAAAGATATGGGAAATATATAATTTGAACTATATATTTGCACATTAGGGGTGGAGGAGGAGTTGGTAAGGTATTGTATATCTGCTGTCCAAATTTGTTAACTACAGTTATTATTCTGTAAGAAATTACTATGAAGTAAAAATGTTGTTTTCAATTTTTTTCTATAGCCCTAAATAAGAGAAAAATGGACCATACTTAAGGGTCTATAAATATTTCAAAATTAAATTTCCGAGTAAAAAGAGTAATATATATTACTCAATGCCTTTTTTAATGCTCTTTCTGAATACGTAATCACCTAATTCATAGCTCGATTATAGAAATATCTTCAAATTTACTGATGTTTGACCTAACAGATGGTGTGCAACCACAATAGTGATTTTTGGCCTCGCAATCTGGGAGACAAGGTATACCATAACAGTGTAAAAATATACTTTAAAATGAATTTATTATCAGATTTCAGAAGAGCTGGGGGGGGCAGCTTCCAATGCTTATTATCTTTCCTGGCTTTCTACTTGGCTAGCTCCATTAGTATTTTTCCTTTATTTTTTATGACTTCATTAATTGCAAATATTTTCCATAAATATTCATTGTGAAAACAAACACGTTCCCATCAAACTATCCCATGTCCAAAAACACGTATCGAATTTTTATAATGACAATATTTTAAGTCCAAACAAAGTATCCTATGTCCTGCAACTCATCAAAATTCACTGCTTGAAACTACTCGTATCACAAGTCCAAATTAGGACCTGGAATAGTTTTAGGACGTAATAAAAGCAACTTTGCAACACAGAATAAGAAATAAAAGGGCAATTTGGAGGACATCTAGCAGCGTGGTGCCAATTCTGACTGCAAATTCAGATTGGGCTTGAATTTCGCACAAGATGACCACTAATCCATTTTTCCATTTTTGGACACAGGATAGTTTCATTCGGAGCCCATTTGGAGGTAGAATAGTTTCATTCTAGTGTAGCGATATAATGACAGCAGTAAATTTAATAAAAAAGATATGGAATTCCCGTTTTTTAAACCTGTTCTTTCCACAAAGCTCAAAAGATTGGTACTTATTTATAATCCAGTAAAACACGCGAGAAAAACCGCATCGAAGTCTCAAAGATACTATACGGAAAACAGGTTTTCGCTGCCTAGTGAGGTATTGCTCAATCCATGACAAAGATTTGAACTTTAGTTTTTTGGGGTTGAAGGGGCAAAAAAAGGTACCTAGGTTAGGTATTTATTATATGCTATGCTTTACCCCCACTCCTTCCTAGTGTGCAAGTATATAGCCCAAATTGGTTTCTGAACTATTATATTTTCATCCTATTTTGTTTTATTTCATTAGCATAAACGAAACTTCACTTATCGCGTGTTTACTGGATAATAAACAAGCACCAAAAGATTTTACTTACCACGTCAATAATTTGCGTCAGAGAAAGCCCAAATGTCACATTAACCGGCTCAGACGCATTTCTAGATGGCCGTACTGACCTATCATACGCCGACATTAAATATTGAGCAAGCCTGTATTCACTTTCATCACAGTAGCATGGTAGAACAACTAAAAGAAAAGATGTGTATAGTATCGAATACGATGGTGTGTACGAAACTCAAATCCTGTTTAATTCAACCTCATTCAACTCAAACCACTTAACAGAAACTTTGTACGACTGAATCCCCATTCTGTTCAACCCTCATTCAGCTCAACCATCGCGAAAATCAACCCCATTTAACTCAATCCCAACGCACCTCAATCCCCATTCCTCCAGTCGGTAAATTTCCTCGGGTTGACCACATCTAATAGAAACATGCTAATAAAATAAAAGTAGTATTATTAGATTTCTTATTTCGTGTCTTTCAAATTTCATGGTTGCTTTTCTGTCAATGACCCCTCCCTTTAATTGTCAAAGGTATAGCCTCGATAAATATTTCTCGGTTGTTTTAAAGCTCATTATACGTCATTAATTTAAAAAAAAAAGTTTTTCCGAGGGAAGTAAAGAGCGAGGTTGAAACTTAAAACGGACAAAAATTATTACTTCACATCCTATTTAATATATATTAATATAACTAGTATAAATAAACCAACTAATTATGTTTCCCTATGCTTTTAGGATTATACAAAACTAGCGCTTTACTGAAAACACAAAAGTCGAGTATAAAAAACAGGATTATTGATTTAAGAGTGAAAAATGAGTATGTATCCTGACAACACTAAATGAATCTATAAAGCTTTTTATAGTCTTACACCAGTTTCGACATTAGTAACTTTCAGTATACAATTAAAATTATCTTAAAAACATAAGCATAAAACTAAATATTTTTTAATAGCCGCGAAGTAATTGAACAGCATACAGAAATATCAGATTGATTTATCAAGCAGCATTTTGCTCTCAGCAGCTATAATACCAATAGTGGGTAATATACAGTCTTAAATTGTAAGAAATATGCTTTAGTATCACTTGAAATGAAGATCAAATAAGACATAATATGAACTCTGGAAATCCGATTATTTCTCTCTATACAAGAGTGAATTTCAAGCTATGATGCAAATTCTAAAGCTAGTCTATAGTCCTAATACTATCAATATGGCCTTTCTTCGAACTTGTGTACAAACTAATCATGACATGTCCTTTTAAGAACCAAAACGAGAGCCAGAAGTGACACCAAATTAAACGTAAAAAGAATAAAATGGATTGTTGCTTTATCTAAAAAGGGATTGATCCTAAAAGGGATTGATAATATTTTGATTCTATAAAAAGTGTTCTTAATTGGTTTGCTTTTACTGTACCAAAAGTCCTATATTATTTTGTGTTTACAGTAAAGCGCTAGTTTTGTATAATCCTAAAAGCATAGGGAAACATAATTAGTTGGTTTATTTATACTAGTTATATTAATATATATATATATATATATTGAATAGGCTGTGAAGTGATGATTTTAGTCCGTTTTAAGTTTCAACTTCACTCTTTACTTCCCTCGGGAAAACTTTGTTTTTTTAAATTAATCTTTGTTCGTTTTTGATTAAAACTTAATGCAGAAACAACGTCCTCGGTCCAAGCAACTATTAAACATAAAACTGGAAGAAGAAGTACAAAACTCCAAAAGGGTTGGGTGAGAACACATCTTCATAACCTTTGATAGTCTTACATTTGTCCCCTTTAAATTTTGAATAAATTTTGCCCTCAATTGCCTACATTTTCCTTATCAAATTAACGCTTCTCGGTATTCAAGTAATTGGAATAAGAACTTGAGAATTTTTTTTGTTTATATTGAGGAATACTTAATTTTCCTTTTATTATTTTCTATCTTCTCTAATTTTTACTTTCTGTTTAGTTTTGGCTTATTTTCTCTCTTTAGGTAATATCATACTCTTTATTATTCTTTCTCTTAGTAAGATGATTTTGCTAGCTTAGTCAGGTCTTTGGCGACCGTTTAAGGTTTTTCCAATCCAATATTACTGTAGATCATAACTAGAATTCAACTTTTACTTCTAAGCCATTGGTTCCCAACTCTTAGGTGTACTTTTTACTTTTTATAAAATATTGTACGAAATCAAGGCCTTTCACATGTTTTCACTATTGCATATTCATAATATGACAGTAAGATCATGGCTTGGTGATTTTTGGCTACTATATCATAGGCGCGTACAAACAGATCCTCTCATTTAATCTGCCATCAACGGTCCAATGTATATTACCCTGGAACTCGTATTTTCACAGAAACTTTCTCAAAATGCCTTTGAAACCAACTCGAGACTTCGAAACCTACTTGTAATTCCTAAAAACATCTAATAATAACGTTACACTACTAATGATTGATTTTAATACATGTATTGGAATAAATTGATTTAAAATTATATTCTTTCAAACTTAGTGTTATAAAGGCGAAACCGAGTTTTGCGTTCAAGAGAAATTTGACCCAATTGAGTTTCAAGTCACAATTTATCTTATTCAAAGATAGAAAAAGTATGAACGCTTTTGAGACCTTAAAATACAATTTGAGTTATTTATTGACAGTTTTTTTTTTCACTTTCAGGCCAGGGAAATCTCAAAGGACCCAACCCTTATTAAGGAGCTAGATGGTGAAGGAGCTATGATGCTGAAAGAAAAATTGCAATAGAGAAGAGAAAAAGATTGTTTTTTTCTGTTAGTAAAATATTTTTTTTTAAACAAGATATAGATTTATGATTCTTTGTTTTGATATGAAAATAAATTTCCTTTGTTTTTAAAAATTAAATTTAGTAGCAATTTGGTATTCAAGGTGGGGGACTGTAATTATCCAACAAAAGGTTTTGGACCATGCTGATTTGGATCAGCTGATCCACGGTTTTGGATCAGCTGATTTCCATTCCTGATCATGATATATTCATGATCCCCATCCTGAAAAATAGGAAAATTTTCCTATTTTTGCACAAAGTTTAGATGATTCTCTGAGTTTGCCAATTGAATTGACCTTTATCTTTTTTCTGGATACTAATATAGGCTTCACTGAACGTTTGTAGGAATACTTTGCAAAAAGGAAAATTTTCTCATTTTTAAGCAAGTTTAGATGATTCTCTGAGATAAAGTCTAAGGCCATGTCTTCATTATGGCTTTTTGGCAAATTTGCCCGTTCTTTTTTTTTCAGTCTGCCTCAGTCTCTATTGGTACTTTTTAAGGCTCAAAAAGGCAAATCAGGCACATCTGAATTGGTTTCATTTCATAATAACAGCGTAGACCAGAAATATTCCAGGTAATCAACCAAGAGGGATTATATATATCAAATTCACATTTTTGGAGCGTTTTTTTTATCCTCCCGCCCCCCCCCCCCCAAAAAAAAAAGTATATGTTATTGGTAAACACATGGACATTTGTTCCGGGGGAGTTTTCTGTAGGGGGAGAGGGATTAAACGGGGAAGCTTCAGTGGGAAGAAATATTTTGGGAAGATATACCCTGAACTCTTCAACAAAATCCTTTTTATTTGGCATATTTCCTCTTGGGATGGTCGATTTTACGTATGGAGTGGATTTTTCTTGGAATTGTCCAAAGGAAATTTTCAGCAGGGATCAAAGCAGCTTCAGTGGGAGGAAAAATTTTGGGAAGATATACCCTGAAATCTTCAACAAAATCCTTTTTATTTGGCATTCTTCGTCTTGGGATGGTAAATTTTACGTAAATTTTACGTACTCTTGAAGTTCAAACCGTGTTGATTGATATAGCCTGTTTACGGTGAAACCCTTTCAGAAATAGCACAAAAAGTGCCATTTTAGTGCCATATAGCACTTGCAAATGGCAGAATTTATAAAAAAAAAAATACGTAGATATGAGAAACAGCTTTTGAATGAGCCATTAAGAATCTCTCTATAGTGTTGTAGTAGCCCGCTAGACCTGTTGAAAAAAAATGAAAAAAAAACGGGAGACAGATCAGTGCTACCGATGCAAAAAAATGGTTTTCCTTGTTGTTCAGGGAGGGGGACTGTACCTTCCCTGTACAAGGTTTTGACCATTTTGATTCCAATGGTACACTTTTCATTTTGATCTGGGGCCATTTTCGAGTGGGTTTGAGGCTTTTTTCGAAATCGCCATAAATTTCTTTTCGCAATAAACTTTTACTTTTAAGACAAACCGAAATAATGGTTTACATTCCTGAGTCAGTGTCAGATGGAATTTTTTTTTCACTGGGCAGTTTTTTTCAAAACGCGTTTTTAACTGTTGGTACTTTTGGTTACTATGGGCTGTGGTTCGCTCTTTACTAGGTTGCAGCTACCGCTGCAACCATGATACCTCGCCGGGACATGCTTTAAAAAATGAGCCTAGAAAATTACTGAAAAATAAAACAACGGCGGATACCGATATTCCCGATACGATACATACTATATCGATACGCCCGATACAACATACAGCCCTTCCTCAGGGACTATGTAGGGCCATATCATCATCAAAGCCATAGATATTGGACCTTTGAACTATGTTAAACAAAATGGCTATCTCAAAATTTTTATAGGACTTGTTGGGGGGAGGAGGCCTGTAGGGAGGGGGGGGGGCTATTTGCCCACCAATCTTTTCGGTCCCTTAAAAAGGGCAGTTACAAATCTAATCCTCTTTCGAATGAGCTATTACACACCTTTCTATGATGCTCTGGCCATCCCCTAGCCCTTCTAGAAAAAAAAGAAAGAAAAAAAAGGGAGAGAGATCAGTGCTACCCATGCAAAAAAGTCATTTTCCTTGGTGTTCAAGGTGGGGGACTGTAATTATCCTACAAAAAGTTTTCGACCATGCTGATTCTAATGGTGCACTTTTTTTCTGATTTGACACCATTTTCAAGGGGTTTCAGGCTCTTTTTCGAAATCCCCATAAATTTCTTTTTGCAATAAACTTTAACTTCTAAGATTAACCGAAACAATAGTTACCATTTCTGATTCAGTGTCAAATGGCAATTTTTCTCATCGGACAGTTGTTTTGAAGACACGTTTTTCAACTTTTGATTACTATGGACTGTGGTTCGCTCTTTACTAGGTTACAGCTGCCGCTGCAAACATGATTTCTTTGTTATTAACCGGTTGTCACGCATTCTTGACCCGGTGAAAAATATTTCGCTACGAGATCTCAAAACAATTTTTGGATGAAAATCTTACTTGAAGCGATTTAAAAAATACCGATAACAAAGGAAGGAAACGTGACAATCTGATTAATAGAGACATTTTGTAATTTTAAAGTAATTATTAAGTAAGAACCTTGAGTTTAACCAAAAAATATTAGTGTTAGTCATCCAAATATACATTGTTTTTACTATTCTGGGTGATAAAGAAGAATTATTCAGATTTTCCATATGGAAGTAAAAAAGCAATGTTTAAACTTAAAACGAACAAAATTACGAAAAAAGTGTAGAGTGTTCTTGTTCTTTCATCCTGACCCCCATCCCCGACACGTCATGATTAAGCTCACCTTTTGTATCACAATCCTTCAAAGATAAATCAGCTCATGTAGGTATCTTCAATAGGGAAATTCACAGATTGGAATAGGTAAATAAAGCGCTTTTAATTATTACCCAGGTATATTTGCGACATTTTAATTTGATCTACATTAACAGAAATTTTAACTTCATCATGAAGAATATTGGGTGGGGGGGCAGCCCCTTCATATTTAGTATACTTTGTGTTATTTATAGTTTTAACATTGTTCTTTGTTTTCCTGTGAAGCTTTTTTTTTATTTAAATTTTATCTGTTTTTAATTTAGTTTAAAACTAGTACACTAGAGACGACACAAGAATGTGTCAAAGAACTAAGTGTAAGATCTTGTTTATGGACCTAATGGCTAACCAATAATTTTGTATCTCATGGCATTTGGCCAACTTGAGCCAAAATTAACTCTTAAAGACTCAAAATGATGGAAAGCTGTAATTTTTGAGGCTTTTCAGTTACATAAAAATGTCACAAAAATTAAAAACAAAAGCTCTATGACTTGTCTAAGGTTTAACCTAACACTACTGAAAAAGCACCCCTAAACATTCTTCTGGGTGGGGTATAAAATATCAAAAGGAATCTTTAGGTTATAATTTCCTGATATTTGAAAAAGGAGGTAAGGCATAATAGGTAAGCAGACAATAGGAATATACTTCAAAGGGTCTAAGTTGTAAAGGGATTCAACGTCCTCTCAGTCCTCGAAAGCAGATTTACTTATGCCTTGAGATACATTAGGTGGCAACAGTAATACTGCGGGACTATTTTGTACCTTTTACCAACGGTTGTTTCTTGAGTGGCTTTCTTTCTTCTGTTATTTACAGCAGTGAGTTATTATTCCTCTGATCTGGAAAAACGTTGAAATATCCCTGGCACACTGTCAACCGTCATGTAGGTTTAAAGCCTGATTTTGTCACGCTCTTGCCCTTGTGTGAGGTGCACCAGTAGATCTCCAATTCTCCACTGCTACCGAGAGACGGAGCTAATCCAGAAAAGAGATACCCACAAAAAAATAGACTGAGTTAAGAGTGTCTTCAGTCCCGGATTCATATGCTTTCCCTAGTACATTTATGTCAGCAAAAGCATCCCAAGCAACTGTTAACTTGAAAGGGGAGGGGACATGTCACATGAACTTAACCGAATCAACACATCTAAATTCTATCCAACAAATCAAATACTCTATCGATATTGTCACCAAATTTTTATCCGAACTGCATCGATGCTTTCACAGAAATTCCTTTGTTTTTTTTTCAGATGTCAATATGGGTTTCAATAAAAAAGACACCGGAATATGTATACTAAATATCCGGTCTGTTTTAGAAGGCATAATACCCATCACGTAATACATTCAACATTTAGATCTCTAGTAACAAAGCCCCATGAAGTAATACAGCAAAAAATGAAGATGCCTGTCCCCAGTTGGCTGAAAACTTGTTACAATTCAACAGATATCCATATTGTAACTGCAAATGTTCGTCACATTTCTAAAATAGAAGCATTTTTATGTCATAGCGAAAAATATGAAAATGAGCATTACAAGTAAGCTTTGAGGGCAGGCGAAAACCCCTTTCCCATTCAAGGTATTTTGCCCGGTTTAACGTCACTTTTTACCTATATTTGAAAATAAGCTTGCTTTTTCGTAAAATTCATTGCACTTTTAAACTGATATGACAAGATTTCCAAAACTTTTTATTTTGGGATTAAGATGGTTCTCTTTTGTTTCGTTTAGTATGTTATAAAATATAAGTCCATTTTTCTGAGAAATTACTAGAGATTTTGTAAAAGTCGGAGCAACTTTTCCTCTCCATATATTCATGTATATAT
>JAQQPU010000025.1:60618-79923 GCA_029168905.1 Artemia sp. Kazakhstan ARC1039 | reverse complement strand
TATATATATATATACATTCATATATGTAATTTTATATATTTTACTTTTGAGTTAATAGCAACATATTTACTGAGAGTACTTACAGACGCCAAATACCCCGAAATATAGCAATAAAGTCATTTTCAGAAATTATTGTCAGGATGACAACCCATTACTAAATTGGTAACTATATCCATTGCAATAGTAACACAACTAAGCTGATTATGTTCTATCCTTTTTTGCTGCTTGACCTGTTTCGACAGAACATAAACTAAAGTTACAGCAAAACTGGAGAAATGTTCCACTAGAGATATCAGAGAGCTCAACTCCTTTAACCGCTTTAGGTAAGTGCGCAAGGGATAGCCTGGGGCTTATTAGTCGCTCCAAAAAGAAAGGCCAAGCTCAAATACTTAATGTTATAAGAAACAGTCAATGAGCAGGCTTTTTAATGCGTGAGGTATAAGTAAAATTCAAATTTGACACAAATTTAAAGGAAAAGGAAAAGGTTAACTCACTAATAACTCAACAAATACAAAGGGCGAACTCAACAAATAAGGATTTTAAGAAAAATTCAATGAACAGGCTTTCCTGGGGGGGTGTATGTAAATTCGGATCTGACGCAATATTTTAAAGCAAAAGCAAGAGACACACTCAACAATAACTCAACGAATAAAAAAAGGTGACCAAAAGAAATTACATTTTGAGAAAAAGTTGTTTTTAATAGGGGGGGGGAGAGATGGAGAACTATACAAAAAATAAAGACTTGAAAATTTGAAAAGGACAGCAGAAGAATAACTCGACTAATAGAAAAGAGCGATCACAGTATTTTTAAATTTTGAAGAAAGCTGTTTTTTAATAGGGGAAGTATAAAAATAATTCAAATTTGACGGAAAATTTTTAATGGAAATTTGGAAATAACTCAACAATAACTCAACAATTAAAAAGACCGAACGCAAGATTTTTAAAGTATGTAGGTGAACGAGCTGTTTAAGGGGGGAAGTATAGAAATATCCAGATTTGACTCGGTATTTTAAAGGAATAGAAAGAGATTTCATTCAAGGATAACTTAACAAATATAAAAGGTGAGCTCAACAAATTAATATTCTTAGAAAAAATCTATTAATGGGCTTTATAATGGGAATTGTATGTAAAAAAAAAAAAACACATCAAAAGTGGACAAAATTTTGAAGGGTAAGTTACTCAAAAGTAACACAACAAATCCAAAGGGTAATTTTAACATATTAAAATTTTAAGACAAAGTTTATTTTTAATAGGGCAACTAAACAAAAAAAAACCTGATCCAATAGAACATTTATTAGGGCAAGCAAGAGAATATCTTAAATACAATAATGACGGGCAAACTAAAACTCAATAAATATGGGCAAACTATGGGCAAACTAAATATGGGCAACAATAATGACGGGCAAACTAAAACTCAATATATATAAAGGGGAAAAAAAAGAATTAAGATTTCTACAAAAAGTCAGTGAACGGGTTTTTTTAATGATGGAAGTACTTAATTTCTTCAATTTAATACAAAATCTTAAGGTAAAGCAAGGGATAAAAATAAGCATAAGCAAATAATAAATAAGTAAATATAAAGAACTAGCTCAACAGATTAAGAATTTTGGAAAAAGTCACTGAGCAGGCTTTCTGATGAGGGAGGTATATAAAAAATCAGATTTGACGAAAAATTTTGAAGGGAAAACAAGCAACTATCTAGACAATAACTGGGTAAATACAATGAATGAGTACCACGAATTAATATATTGAGAAAAAGTATATAAAAAATCCTGACTCGATACAAAATTTTGAAGGGAAAGAGACAGATTAACTCAACAATAAAACAGATACAAAAGGACAATCTCAATATATTAAAACTTTTAGATAAAGCGACTCTTACTGGGGAAACTATACCACAAAATTCGGATTTGACCGAAAATTTGGAATGGGGAGCATTCCAAAGATGCATTCCAAAGACAGAAAATTTGGAATGGGGAGCAAGAGAATATTTTAAATGGCTCAATAAATATAAAGAACAAACTCAGGCAATTAAGATGTAGAGAAAGTATCAATGAACAGGCTGTTTAATAGTGGAAGTGCAAGAAATTCCGATTTGAAGGAGAATTTAGAAGGGAAAGCATGAGAAAAACTTAACAATAGCTCCATAAATATGAAAGGCGAACTTGAAAAATCAAGATCTTGAGAAAAGTTATGAATCGGATTTTTAATAGGGGGGGGGGTGTAAAACTATACAGATTTGAATGCCTAAAAAAAGTCTCTTTGCTGAAAAAATTCTTTTTATGAAATATGAAAGGGGCTGTCCCGTCCTCAATGCCTCGCTCTTTACGCTAATGTTTGACTCTGTCTCACAACTTTATTTTTTTTACAACAAAAAACTTTAGCGTAAAGAGCGAGGCGTTGAGGAGGGGAGAGCCCCTGTCATATACGGAATAATTTATGTTCATTTTAAGTTTTAATGTCGCTCCTTACTTTCAGTTAAAAAAACTTTTTTTTTATATTTAATTTCTGAACGTTTTTGAATTAACGCAGCTTTGATTTTGGCTCACCGTACAAGAATAATTAAAACACAATTTGCATATTAATTTTACTTTTTTTTTGGCTAAATGGCCTTCTCGAAATTTTGTTCATACGTAGTTTACGAATTAATTGACGTAACGAACTTCTATATTCGTATATTTTTACATATATAAGGGTGTTCGCCCCCTAGTCAATTCCTCGTCCTTTACGCTAAAGTTCGAATTTTGTTCGAATCACAAACCCCTGAATCACAAAGGCCGATTAATTAGAATAGATAGCTCTTTTGAAAGTACTAAAAAAACTTTATCGTAAAGAGCGAGGTATTGACTTGGGGGTGAACCCACTCATATACGTAATAATTTCTGTTTGTTTTAAGTTTTAATGTTGCTCCTTACTTTATGTTGAAAAAAACTTGTTTTTTTATATTTAATTTCTGATCGTTTTTTAAATAATGCTTGGACATCCGGCGTTCCCTTCATAGAAATGTCCCTTCTCCCAAGTAAACATCCTCCATGAAAAGATACTCCCCCGTAAAACCCTCCTCTGACCCCCCCCCCCCCCCGCCAGAAAAAAATCCCTCTTGAAAACGTCTGTATACTTCCCATCAACCAATACTATAGGTAAACAATGGGCAAAGTTCATAACTTGCAGCCCTACTCCCGGGAACTCTGGGAGATTAAGTGATCCTCAAAGACATATTTATTAGGTTTTCGACTATGCTAAACAAAATGGCCATCTCAAAATTTTGATTCGGTGACTTTGGGCAAAAAATGAGCGTAGGAGGGGGCTAAGTTGTCCTCCAGATTTTTGGTCACTTAAAAAGGGCACTAGAACTTTTAATTTACGTTTGAATGGGCCCTCTCACGATATTCTTGGACTAGTGGATCGATATGATCACCCCAGGAAAAAAATAAAATAATCACGCATCCGTGATCTTTCTTCTGGTAAAAAATACAAAGTTCTACATTTTTACAAAGAGGAGCTTAAAACTTCTATATCAGCTTAAAACTTCTATATCAGCTTAAAACTTCTGATACGCTGAATCTGATGGTGTGAGTTTCATTTAAGTTCTATGACTTTTAGGGGTTGTTTCCTCCTTTTTTGAAAATAAGGCAAATTTTCTCAGGCTCAAATTTCGTTTTTTAGAGTTTCTGTTACTATTGAGCCGGGTCGCTCCTTACTTACAGTTCGTTACCACGAAACGTTTGATCATGAACAGTGGGTATTAAAATCGCTACTGCATACAGTAATATTTAAATCGCTACTGCATACATTACAAGACGTGCAATGGAATTGAAATGAATTTAGGAGAATATGTTTGATGGTCCGGCAGTTTCTGGCTGTTTTGAAGCAATCATAAAATAAAAAACAAACTATAACAGAAAATGCTCTAATAAATAGTTCCACTATTTATTAGCGGGAGGGAGAGGGAAAATGCACAAGGAGGCAAGGATTGTTTTAGAATTTCATTGAATGAAAGTTTCACTAAAAGGGAGATAAAGAAGCTTATCGATCCTGCTGTCAATAGCTGCATCATTTGTTTTTAACTGGTGAAATGAGCAGTAGTGACAGAGAAATGTATCATAAGCCAAACTATAGTCCTAAGGTAAGATCGCCACCCCTAGTTACTCACTATTTTGTTGATTTTTTTCTTAACCAGTGATCTGGCCTTAATGTGTGATTGTTAGTGACTTTTCGCTTTAGTAGTAATTTCTAGTGTCGTGGATAGGGCGAAAATTCAAACAAAAAGCATACAGCCTAAGTTCTTTGCAGAGAATAAAAGAAGTGGTGGTTTTCTAGTCTTGAGGGAAAAGTCATAAGGAAGAGGGTTTCCGATGCTTGCAATCGGGGAACGAGCAAAGATACGGATCTCACCAATTGCCGTTGGCCCTATGATGGCAACATATTTACTCATTGCAGGGGCATCACTAGCCAAAAGTTGGATGGGGCCATTAAACTTAATTCTCTGTTTTTATTTGATCAATTATGAGCTCAACGCTCATTTCTTTCATACCTTATAAAGCAGAAAAAGAATTGCTACTTGTATGTTTTTACTACAAACTTATAAACAATAAACTATTGAGACTATCGTGAGTGAAATATACTCGTCAGTATCGCTTGAGTTTAATCCGAAGCTAGAGCAATTGTTGGTATCAGTAAAGAATATCAAAGGACTGATTGAAAATTTAGAGAACCGAATCGCAAAATTAGAAGTCAAAATTGATGATTATGAGCAAGAAAAACAGCTTGGAACTCTAGTTTTTCACGGTATTAAGCAGCAGCCGGGTGTTGACTTGAAGTCAACCATTCTGAATATAGCCTCGCAAAAGCTGGGGCTTTCCGGTATCTCTGATTGTGATTTTGCTATGGTTTACAGGTCGAAATTGAATAATCCAGGGTCGGCAAACGATAAAGTTGCACCAGTATTCGTGAGATTTTCTACCTGTGAGACGGCCCGTAAAGTGTTTGCGAGTAAATCAAACTTGGCTGGTTCTAAAATCTTTTTGTCTGAGTCTCTAACCAAGTACCGTCGTAATATCCCGAGTGCCGCGAGAGACAAGTTTGGCGTGAAAAATGTATGGTCAGATCGTGGCCAGGTTCTCGCAATGCTTCCGGGTGAGCGAGCTGCTCGTCGAATAAACTCGCTTTCGATTGCGTTTAGTTTGTTTTTTATGAGTAGTTTGGTAGTGTTTATCTCGTTAAGATGTTCTATATTGCTCTTTATTTATATTTTTATTTTGTTGGTTATTTTTTTATTTCTTATGAGTATAAATATCGTCCCGTTTGAGCGCGGAAAAGGGATGAATTATAGGATTATTGCGTAAGTTGATATGAGTAGTAGTTTACGTGGAAGATTGAGTGATTTGCAAAATAATCCATTTAATGTTGATGATTATTTGTTGACGGATATTGGAAATGATGGGTCACAAATTAGTTTTCGTCCATCTCTTGATAGTAAATATCGCCAGTTATTAGCTTTGGAGGAGTTAGACCGGTCTGGATTTCATGCATGTACATGGAATTGTCATTTAACGTCTTCTTATCATGAGATTTTTGATTTTATTTCCCGATCTAATAATTTACATATAATTGCATTATGTGAAACATTTTTGGGTCATGATACCCTTCTCTCGTCCTTTAAATTTCCAGGTTATGAACTGATTGCTCGAAGTCGATCATCAATGGGACGTGGAGGCCTGGCTTTCATTGTCCGACAGGATTTGAATTGGAAAATTAGAAAGGATTTGGACATTTGGAAGGAGGGTAAGATAGAAACCTTTAGTATAGAAATTCAGTTTGAAAATCGAGCTTGTATTTTTACTGTTGTATATAAGCCACCAGGTGCATCATTTGAAGAGTTTGCTGAAGGATTTGAATGTCTTGCTGCAAAGGTAAATAGATCTAGTCAAGAGTTTATATTTATGGGAGACTTTAATTTTGATTTGTTAAATATGCGTGGACCAAATTTGGATTTTTTGAGCCTGATAATGTCAAATGATTTATACCCAACCGTGAGCATTCCAACGAGAATCACGGATCATTCGGAAACGCTCATCGATAGCGTGTTTGTGTCTTCAGGGATACTAAGTAAAGCGTGCTGCTCTGTTGTTATAAGCCCAGCCTCCGACCATCTTCCGGTTGCATTGCATGTGAATTCTGAAGTGAAGAAAAATAACAGAAAGAATAAAATACCAATGCGTGAACTGAAGCCAGTTAATCTGAAAAAATTTGAAAAACAAATTAGTGTTATTAACTGGGAAACAGTACTGAATGAAGATCATCCGTCGGAAGCACTTGAAAAGTTTAACCAAATAGTGTCGAATATTTATGATAGCACATGTCCGCTTAAAGAAACAAACTCCAGAAAGAATAAACCGAAAAAACCATGGTGTGATGATTAGCTGCTTAATCTGTTTAATATGAGAAATCAGGCGTGTGAGGAGCATGTGAATCATCCACAGAGCTCCATGCAATGTATAAAGAGCTAAGGAATAGGGCAAATGCCCTAAGAAGGAAAAAAAGAAGGCATATTTTACAAATGTATTTGAAGAGAGTAAAGGTATCCCCAAAGCAACATGGCAAGTTGTGAATGATCTTGTAAAAGGTCCTATGAAGCCATCGGAGCCAAAAATTGTGCTAAATAATAGGACCTTGGAAGAAACTTAGGAAATCTGCAACGCATTTGGACAATATTTCTCTGAAATTGGCTGCAAGATTCAAGAAGAAGCAAGGAACTCCCATGTTTTCGAATCAAGCAGTTTTGTGGATGAGCGAGGAAGAGGTTTCGAAATGAATTTCCAGCCAGGTACTGAAGAGGAGGTACGCAAAATTTTTAGCACGATTAAGTCAAACAGTGCAGGAGTTTATGGAATGAGCCTTAGAACGCTCAAGTCGGTTCTGGTTTATTTGCTTCCTGTCCTCGTATACCTTATCAATATTTCTATGGAAAAGGGGATGTTTCCGAGTGCGCTTAAACTAGCTAAAGTTGTACCGTTGCACAAAGGTGGAGTCAAAACTGACATATCTAATTGGAGACCAATATCAATTCTCTCGATTTATTCAAAAATTTATGAAAAGATTGTTCATCACTGGCTTTACGAGTATCTGATGAAAATTGGTGTTTTACACGATGGTCAATTTGGCTTCCGGAAAGGACATTCGACGACGCAGGCAGTCCAGCATCTTCTGGAAAATATTAACTCAGCACTTGAGAATGGCGAGCAGTGCAAGGGCGTTTTTATTGATTTTAGAAAGGCTTTCGACACTGTTGATTTTAAGATTTTATTGGAAAGGATGTATTATTTAGGCATAAAGGGTAGTGTTTTAAATTTGTTTGAATCGTATTTAAGTGAAAGGAAGCTACGAGTGACTTTGAGTAACAAATCTTCCCAGCTGTTTCCCATAAAGTGTGGTGTTCCAGAGGGCTCAGTTCTTGGTCCTCTCCTGTACCTGATATTCGTAGACACAATGAGATTCTACATTCCCGGAGCTTCAATTACTTCGTTTGCTGACGACACGGCTTTAGTGATTGCAGCAAAGTCACTGCAAGAGCTCTTGTTCAAGGCGAATAAGGCGCTTGATAGCCTACATGAATTTGTTTGTGCTAGCCTACTTAGCGTCAATGCATCAAAAACAAATTTTATGATGTTTACGAGGACTGGTTCTGATCCAACTCTCCCTGGTGTCATTATTTACAATGGCCTACCGCTCTCACAAGTCGAAGAGATCCGATATCTGGGATTCATCCTGGATCGAAACTTGAGTTGGAGAAAACACTGCGACATCATAGCATGCAAGCTAGCGCGAGGCCTTGGAGTTCTGAACCGTTTTCAAAATTTTTTACCTTTGAAAATTCTGCTTTTATTGTATTTTTCATTAATAGCGCCTTATATAAATTATGGTTGTTTGATTTGGGTGAGTAATTTTAGTTGCAATTTTAGAAGAGTTCAAGTTCTGCAGAATAAGGCTATAAGGTTGATTGGAAGGTATGATCGTGGTATTGATAGCACTGAATCACTTTTTAGAAAGTTTAAAATTTTAAAGGTTGGTGAAATAAGGGATTATCAAATTGGAGTTTTTGTATTTCAGTGTCTGAATGGTCTTGCACCGGATTTTTTTATGAATATTTTTAAGCCTAATTCGTTTTATCACGATTATTCGACAAGGAGTGCGGATAGTCTTGCATATGAGCCACGGAACACAACGAGAGCGAGTCAAGTGACCAGACACATGGGGTCGTCAGTTTGGAATTCGTTCCCAGATTCTGTTCGTCAAGCTGAAAGTGTGCCGCAACTTAAAACCAGTATCAAAAATCATTTCTTTTCAGGAATTTGGTAGTGTTAAAGGTTCGAGAGAAGGTTTTATATATATATATATATATATATATATATATATTAATGATAAAAATATAATGAAACAATATATATATATATATATATATATATTGTGTCATTATATTTTTATCATTAATTTCAGTTATTATTATTGTTATCCCCTTTTTTCATTTTTTTTTTTGGTGTGTTGAATTGGCATGCATGGTATCCAACCGGTCGCTTTTTCAAGCATCTTTTTGCTTTAGTGTGACTTGTTGTCACATTGAGTTGTTTTTTTGTTAATAAAAATGTATGAACCTGAAACCTGAATTAGTCACCTAGCAGAGTGTATCGAATAACATTGCAGAGTTTTCAACACTTGAATGGTGCTGGACAATAAACCCATAAAAACTGACTGAGTTTAACTAATTGTGCTGTTTGCTAATTTTTCCCGGATCTAAACGTGAGATGATCTTTCACTTTGATGATTATGATCACTGCTTTCTATAGGATGTAGGCATTTTCATAGAAACAGAACTATTATTCAAAAAGGCCTTCATAAGTATAATGCATTTTGCTTAATAGATTTCGCTGTGTTGGATCCAGAAAAGTGGAGCTGTAGTAGATTCTGTGATCCATTCCATCGTTGGTATGATACTGAGGACAGCGAACAATTCGCTAAAATATAGTGATTTTCAGTCATCCAACAAGCCACCTCGGTTCTGTTCCAACACCCAACTGGATTAGGGTGCCAGGAAACAGGAGTCCAGGCAATTCACTTCTGTGATTCTGAGGACAGGGTAAAGTTTATTAAAATGGCACTATCGGCAGTCACCCAATGACGCGGCTCAAGAATCATGAAGTCTTTGAAAATATGTGCTCACTTTACCGTGACTTTCAGTCAATCGATTCATCGTCTTATTCCAGTAACAAAGTCCACTTTTCAACTTTTTTTCAACATTTCATTAGTAAATGTTTGAAAAAAAATTGATGCCATTCCACTTATTCAAATTGAGAATTCAGAGACCCATCTATACCGGTTAGAAAAAAAAAAACACATAATTATTTGCCTTCTTTTATAAACAGTATTAACGAAAATCGATTTTTCTTATATGATTACTCCGTCCTTTGAAGGAGTATTTTAATTCATATGCTTAGTTTTTAGTGTATACTTATGCGAACCTTTAATAACTTTCAGCTATTTCTAAGGAGTTTGGCCTTTATTTTAATGTTTTAGGCCTTTTGGCCTAAAATAGTAAAGGCGTTTGGCCTTTATTTTAATGTTTTAGGCCTTTGGCCTAAAATAGTAAAGGAGTTTGGCCTTTATTTTAATGTTTTAGGCGTTTTGGCCTAAAATAGTAAAGGAGTTTGGCCTTTATTTAATGATGAACAGAGGAGGTGATATGTAGAGAGGAACAGATTTAATGATGAACAGATTTAATGAACAGATTTAATGATGAACAGAGGAGGTGATATGTAGAGAGGAACAGATTTAATGATGAACAGATTGAATGAACAGATTTAATGATGAACAGAGGAGGTGATATGTAGAGAGGAACAGATTTAATGATGAACAGATTTAATGAACAGATTTAATGATGAACAGAGGAGGTTATGCAGAGCTTTAATTAGATGAAAATAGGCGGTAAAGTGGCCACCATTTGCTCACTAAAATCCAAAACGTAAATTGATAAAATGGCTGTGCTTCTCATACATTTACTTCCTATTATATAAAGTCCCTTAAAAACAACAATGTTGTAAAAACCACCCCTTTTTGCAAATAAGCAAACCCAAATTTTATAACAGCAAAAAATGTAATGATATCAATTTCTTCGCCTCAGTGCCATAGCAAGACTAAAACAAAATTTTTGACAGTAAATATAATTTTAAATATCAAGTTTTTCAGCCCCGTTGTAATAGCACAATCCTGAAATTCATTTCGGCAGCCTTAAGAAGTTAGGATTTTAATTTTCCAGGCGGAAATTTCCAGGCTGAATACTTTCAGGCGGTATGCGTCATCGGTAGAATCTAACAGATACCACACAAAGTAACTGAAACTTTGTTTCAAAATTGTTTGCAAAAAGAAACAGTCTTAAAAAATAAGAAACTTATTAATAACTCAACTATTCAAATCCAATTGCAAAAAATAACTTTCGTCCCAACCCCAAATAGAGCACAAAGTCCCAAACCCAAATCCACCACTATGTTAAGGGGGGGGGGGGGCTCTCCCCCCACCTGGATCTGCCACAGCAACAATCACATGTCGTTTTGGTATTTATACTTGAAAGGTATTTGGTCATCATCTTGAAAGGTATAAAAAATATGGACATTTATTGAATTCCTTAATTCGTAAACCCAAGTATATTTATTACTATGTTAGGGGGGCTCTTGTCCCACCTGGATCCGCCACAGCAACAATCAAGTGTCGTTTTGGTATTTATACTGGAAAGGTATTTGGTCATCATCTTGAAAGGTATAAAAAATATGCAAATTTATTAAATTCCTTAATTCGTAAAGCCAAGTATATTTATTACTCCTAAATGTTCTCTAACTTCGGCAAGAATATGAGAAAAACCTGGCAACTTATAAAGGCAACTGAGTACCTACTGAGTCCCCTTCTCAGTAGGGGCCCTCCCCAGGCCACTCGGCGCGTCCCCAGGTGGCGGGTAGGGGAACATCCTATAGATATGTAGGGTACTTCCATAAAGGGAGGCGCGGACCAAGCGGGGATCTAGCCCCTGGGGGTCCAAAATTGAAAATGGGGTACCCTCGCTCGGGGATCATAAATACAGGCAGAGGAGGAAGAAGGCCCCTCTGACGCACACTGAAAAGGGCCCACCGGCGCGTGGACACGTCCCGCTAGTTGCGAACCTTCTTCCAGCAATGGGTTAAATTGTATGGTACTGCAGGATACCATCGTGGGAGAATCCTCTTCAGGTGGACAACTGCAGAAGGGCGGAAGATCCAGAATTGGACAACGGCCTCTGCAAGTCCCGGGGTCTGGGGAGCCCTTGTTCAAGCCAATTCCCATGAAACATTAATGGATACTGAAGATCAAATGCAAAGAGATACTACTACTACGGCATTCGCGGTAGCCGACGCGGACCAGGTCAGGGTGGTGCCTGGCCCGACAAGTATTCAAGCCACCCGATCAAGAAAACATTTACATATTGGCGCGTGCAATGTTCGCAGCTGCAAGCTGGAATCCACGCAACTACTCCTTGCAAAGGAGCCACAGAAGTATAAAATCAACGTTTATTGTCTGTCAGAAACGAGACTGAATGATGTTATGTCCAAAAAGTTGAACGTTTCCGAATCTGACTCATTCCAGTTCTACAACTCGGGTCCCAAGGATGGTTCCGGCCGGCAAAGAGTTGGGTTTCTTATAGACGATCCTACTGCATCATGCGTCACCTCTTGGGTTCCAGTGTCACCAAGGATCGCCATAATTATATTGAGAGGCCATATTAGCCCCATAACCATAATCACTGTGTACGCTCCGATAAGGGAAAGCAGTGACGCGGTCAAGGATGCCTTTTATTATGACCTACAAAGGATCATCGACAAAACACCAAGGCGTGATATGCTCTTTGTCACTGGAGACTAGAACGCCCGGCTTGGCAGAGTAAACCCCGACACAGCAGCAGTTATTGGCCGCCATACCATTGGTAACAGATGCATCAATGGAGAATGATTCTTACAGCTAGCCGGATACAACAACCTATGCGTCACAAACACTCTCTTTGAGCACAAGAGACTCCACCTCGTAACATGGCGTTCGAATGACGGCGTAACAGCAGCTCATATTGACCACATTTTAATCAGTAGAAGATGGAGCTCCTGCAGAGATGCCCGGGTATACAGAGGAGCAGACACAGGATCTTTAAATGGATCCGATCACTATCTCCTCACTTGCAAAGTCCGTCACCGCCTTAGTAGACAGAAGCGACAGAAGGCAGGGAAGCGCTTCGATGTGTCGAAACTAAGATGCCCAGAAATTGAAGCCGACTTCGAGTTAAAGCTAAGCAACCGGTTCGAAGGTTTGAACCGTCTTTCAGACGTCGACGAAGAATGGACGCAAATAAAAATTGCGACACAAGACGTAGCTGAAGAGGTGGTTGGTCACACAAAATGAAAACAACGAGCCTGGATCTCTGACCATACCATAGAACTAGTCGAGAAGAAGCGACCCCTCGTGGGAGATGCAAAAGAACCCTTATAAGTAGCCCGCAAAGCAGTTAAACAGTCACTGAAACGGGACAGAGAAAAGTACTGGTCAGATCTGGCGAATGAATTGGAGCAAGCGTCCAAGAACCCCAACAGCAGGAAAATGTTCAAACTCCTGAAAGAAGTGACAGGAAAAGCTCCTGTAGCGGTTGACACACTCAAAGATAAGTCTGGAGAACTCATCCGAACAGAAGAAGGACGCATGGACGCTGTTGAGAGCATTTTTCTGAGCTACTGAACCCTGTCAAACCCCCGTGCGATCTACTTTCCTTCTTGAGTGCTGATAGAGAACCCTACGCAATAAACCTCGATCTGCCAAGTATTGTGGACGTATAAATAGCGCTGAAGTGCATGAAAAACAATAAAACTCCAGGAGAGGATGGGATCCCTTCTGAAATGTTCAAGTCCTCACCAGCTCTACTATGCCACCTAACCGACCTGTTTGTCCAGGTATGGACGACGAAGACCTTCCCAAGAGACTGGAAAGTATAAGTCCTCATTCCGCTATACAAAAAAGGAGATAAGGCCATTTGCGGACACTATAGAGGTATCGCCCTGATTGACCATGCCATGAAGATCTTCCGTGTCATTCTTCTGAATCGATTCAAAGACGCACGTGACAAGTTAGCCCGTCCTGAACAAGCAGGCTTCAGACCAGGCAGAGGCTGTCCAGAACAGATATTGACGATTCGTCTCATCCTTCAGCAGCACAGCAGGTTTCGTCTACCCCTTCTCATTGCCTTTATTGACTTTGTAGCTGCCTTCGATTCCCTTACCAGAGAGGAGCTATGGAGAATTATGGCTGAAGACGGTCCGCCACAAGATATCATTGAGATACTCCGAAGTGTGTATAAGGACACTGAGACTTGCATCCGTGTTTCCGGCAATTACACCCCTAAGTTTCCAGTTGAGTTTGGGGTAAAGTAGGGATGCCCTCTTTCGGCTTTATTATTCAACTACGCGATAGACTGGATCATGAATAATGTAATGAGAATACATAGCGGAATAGTTTTCAGACAAATCGCTGGTTTCCTCCAGTCCCTGACAGATTTGGACTTCGCAGACGACGTTGCTGAGCTTAAAACCGCCACCGACAGCTTGCAAGGCATGATCGACGATTCCTCTGAGGTCTCAAAGCACATCGGACTGACCATCAGTGGCGCAAAGACTAAAGTACTGGCTCTCAACCAACCCGCTCCTTGCCAGGTTACCCTTGACGGCGAGCCAAGCGTCGAGGAATTCAAGTATCTTGGCTCTATCATAACACCAGATGGCAGAGCTGAAAGGGATATCTCTGCCCACATAGCAAAAGCCTGAGGAATCTTTACCAGTCTGAAAAAAACACTATGGACCAGACGGGAGATCTCAACAAAACAAAAGTCAGAATCTATGTTGCAACTGTTCGAGCAGTACTACTTTATGCTTGCAAGACATGGCCGGTCAAGGCTGAAGATGCGAGAGCTTTGGATGTGTTCGACCACCTCTGCCTTCGTTATATCCTCCGCATTAAGGGACAAGACAGGATTTCCAATAGTGAAGTAAGGCGTCGCCGTGGCCAATCAGAATAGCTATCGCTTATCATTAAAAGACGTCGCCTAAAGCTCCTCGGCCACACATTGCACCGTCCCGAAGGCACAATATATCGTGACGTCCTTGTCTGCGAACCAGTCCACTCCTGGAAACGTGAACCAGGAGGACAAAAGAAGAACCTGTGGCAAAAATACAAGGAGGACCTGGAACCGTGGGGAGGATTCAGGAGACACGGTCGGAGATGGGACAAAGACTGGCTGAAGATCGCCGCAGAAGCTGCAGCCGACAGGTCCAAGTGGTCGTCGGAAGTCATTCCAAGATCCTTTGGTGCTGGGCAGGACAGTTCACCGTCTGTTCCCGCCGAAAGTAAAGTAAAGCAACATATAAACACAGTTCTTCATCCCAATTCCAAAAGAAATAACTTGCCAAATAAATGACTGGCTGAAGATCGCCGCAGAAGCTGCAGCCGACAGGTCCAAGTGGTCGTCGGAAGGCATTCCAAGATCCTTTGGTGCCGGGCAGGACAGTTCATCGTCTGGTTCCCGCCGAAAGTAAAGTAAAGCAACATATAAACACAGTTCTTCGTCCCAATTCCAAAAGAAATAACTTGCCAAATAAATTAATGTCGAAGGGGGTAGAGATAACTAATAGTAAGATCATAATGGATGAATTTTGCTCTTACTTTGCATCCATTGGGAAATTAATTTTGCAAGATATTTTGGTTATTGCCTTCTTGTCAAAAATCGATGGCTTTGGATCCGGTTTCCGAGTTTGAAGTCCAGAGAATCGTCTCTGAGCTAATAGGATCTTCCTCTTGTGGACCTGACCTAATTCCTGCCAAGGCTTTAAAGTTTATTCTACCCTCTATTCTATCTCCTCTCACCATTCTTGTTAACTTATCATTTTTGAATGGAACTTTTCCTAGTACCCTAAAATCTGCCAGATTAGTTGTTCTCCATAAGGGTGGTTCTAGAGATGATCCTTCTAATTATCGACCAATTTCTCTTTTATCAGCCCTTAGTAAGATTTTTGAAAAATGTATGTACTCTTGTCGTTGTCGTTTCTTGATAAAAAACAATTTTTCCATTACAATCAGTTTGGTTTTTGCCCTAAACACTCAACAGAACATACTTGCATGGCCTTGCTGAAGTTCATTCACAAGGCACTTGATGAGGGTAGAATTCCAGTTGCAGTTTTCCTTGATGTCAGAAAAGCCCCTGACAGCATATCACATACTATCCCACTCTCCAAAATGGAGCACATAGGGATACGGGGAATCAGTTATCATTCGTTTGAAAATTATTTATCCGGTAGTTCTAGCTCACTTTTTAAGAGTCAAAAGAGATCGGAGGACAACTAGTCCCCCTCCCTCCACGCTCCATTTTCCTGAAACCCATCAGATAAGAATTTTGAGAGAGCCATTTTCTTAAAAATGGTTCGGAGATCATATAACGGAGACTGCGGGGTCGACACATTCCTTCAGAGCCTAGGGTAGGCGCTGTAAGTTATGCCCGGGGGTATATATAGTTATTACGAAAGGGATGCTCGTATAAACTTCTGGTGGGCGCATTTGATTGGAAATTGAAAGTTTTAGTTGAGTTTTTAAGAGTCAAAAGAGATCAGAGGGCAACTATGTGACTGATTGGTCGATCAATTACTGTAGCTAAAAGCCCCCTATTTAAATCTTCCAAGAAGCTTAACGATTGTGAAGTAATTTTTAGTTTGATATGTTGCCAACGCAATTGACTTGAGGAAATAAGTGATGAACAAGGGCATTTCACTTTTCAAGACTAGCTGAAAATCAGCAATTTGATTCGAATCCTAGTTCAATTTAAAAATCATTATTTAATAATTACAGAGTATTTACAAAAACAAAATGCATCAGCAATTCAATCAGTTGAGGCAATTTAATTTAATTATGGCGACTGGTCATTGATACCATCATTTGCTTTAACACAAGACTAAGAAAAACAAAATATGTTTATTTAAGAGATGTTTTGGAGAAAATTCCAAACCATTTTCTAAAGAGTATACGCTCAACTCTCTCATGTGTTCGGGATTTTAGGCATAATTCTTCCGTAATATTTCAAACATGTAGGCCTAAGCTTATCAAGAAATTCACCTTTTCAAAAAGAGCCCAATGATCAATTTTATATGTCCCATAATTGTCTTAACAACATCAAATTGTACCATTTGACTAGTATCTTTCGACATAAATACGGTTACTCTGAGCCACTCAGAAGTTACAATTGAAGAAACAGATGCAGGTGTACACAAGTTTTCACATCAATAAATCAGGTCTTTAAATTATTGTTGAAAATAGCAATGTCCCATTTCATTTTCATATGCAAACGTATTAATCGTTTGAGTGCAAATTTACCTTTTTGAGAAAAGAAAATCCGAGGTTTCTCACTCTGTCATCAACATGACTGAATAGTCGAAACTTTAATTTCTGACAACCCAGTGTCTCAGCCTTAAATCAAAGATGTATGATCTTGGCCCTTTAGCTGACAATATTCGGAACTAGCATTGATAAATGGCGTTAATTCACGGTAATTAAGGGGGGGGGACAATGAAAAGTATTTTTCAGAATCCAGAGAGGAAAGTTTTCTTATGTTTTCAATTTCTTTTACAAAAAAAAAAACAAGAAAACATGCTCATTTGCAATGAAAATTGTCATTCCGCCAGTTGACACCACTGGTATTGATCAAAAGGGTCAATTCATGGACATTAGGGGGACAAGGCCGGATCCAGTGGGGTACCTCCCCCCGACATTTTTTTCCGACACGTTAAAACGTAACGCAATGCATTTAAACAAATTTCCGATGGGTTTTTACCTTTTTTGTACCCCTCCCCTAATTATAGCCACTGGTATTCATATATGCTGCTTGGTAACAATGCAAGTTATATTGTGACATCATTAAGTTTGCTTCAAATATGGACACAAAAGTTGATTTTTTAATTCCCTAAGAAAAAAACAAAGACATGAAACTGTGAGATTTTTTCAGACAAATAATTGCTTACTTTAATTTTATTAGTATATATCCTTTTCATTGTTCCGTTTACTTGATTAATTCTATAATCCCATCTTGTTAATAACAATTCAGCCAGAAGACTGTATTGAAGAATAGATGGCCTTCAAGTTCAGAAACAAATTTGGGCTATATATTTGCAAATTAGAGTGGGAGGGGGGTTAAAGCATAGTATATATTAAATACGTTACCTAACCTGACCTAGGTACCTTTTTTTTCCCTAAACCCCAAAAAACTAAAGTTTAAATATAGTTCTCGGAGTGAGAAACCCTTTGTTTATACAGCGTCTAATGCCTATCCTCGGGTAATACCTATCTGATCTTCAATACAAATATTGCGTGCTTACCGGATTCTAGACAAGTACCACGGTTCCTTAATGTGGCCCACAATATTCAACGAATTTTTGGAAACGAGAGGGATGTCGGGGCTTGCTCCGCTCCCCCCCCCCCCATGTGTTGCCCCGGTATTGCAGTACCTCCGGGATCGGCGCACCTCTTTCGAGGGGAAACTAAAGTCCATGAACCCTAATCAATTATGTGAATAATGCACTTTTCAAATTTAATAGAAACCACACTGATAGTTTCCTAGCCCCTGAATATGTTAAAAATGATATTTTTTCTTCTGAGAAGAAAGAAAAAAAATTGTATATAATTTACAAAAGTTAATAGTGAAAAAACCAATGACCATTCGCCATAATTAAAGTGCCCAGACTGGATTGAAGTTCCCATGCATCTTTTTGGAAAATAGTTCGTAATTATTAGCTGCTGAAATTTAAATTGAACCGAGATTCAAGCAGAATTGCTGAAGCGATTGTTTATGGCCTCAGACGGCTTGGTTCAGCGTTGAGTTGTTAGTAGTAGTAGTAATGAATAAAGTCCCTTTTGATTGTTAACGAGATAATAATTGTCATGATCAGTAGAACGGCCATTGGGTTCTCACAAATTAAAGTTTCGACTATTCAGTCATATTGATAACAGAGTGCGAAATCCTTAAGAAATTTACCTTTTCTTAAAAAGGAAAATTTGCATTCAAATCAAGACCGTACCCAGGGGGGGTTAGGGGGTTTGAACCCCTCCCGAAATGTTGTTTTACTCGTAAAAACGCAACAAAAATGGATATAAACAAATTTTGTATGCATTTTTTTAGGTTTTTTCGTGTACCCTCCCACCGAAAAAAATCTTTGAGTAAAACCCCTCCAAAAAAAAATCCTGGGTACGGCCTTGATTCAGACGATTAAGTTGTTTGTATATGAAAATGAAATGGGACATTGCTATTTTCAAAAATAATTTAGAGACTTGATTCATTGATGTAAAAAAGTTTTTTTTTTACAACCGGATTTACGTCAAAAGATATCAGTAAAATGTTATATTTCAACTAATCATACTTACCTGGCTGGGGATATGCCTTGATCATGGAGGAGGTGCCCCCAGGGTGAGGCCTTTCCATTTCACTTCAGATTGGCTGACCCTTGTGATTACCCCAAATGGGGGTCTCAACAGCGTAATTGTTGGTACTGAGGGACCATGTTCGCGCAGACCCCTGTCCAGCGTTGCCGACGCCGTAAAATTTAGAGGTCCTGGCACAGTGCAGTAAATTTGGAAATTTGTTGGTACAATCAGATTTCCTGGTCCCTTAGGTAATACTTGCTCCTTTTTGACTCAAATATCTGTTCCAAATTTTAGTTTATTGAAAATTTCCTTATTGTTATGGCAAATTTTTAACCTGCTGTTTCGATGGTACAAATTACTTTCTTGTCGTACAATTTTAATCGGATAGTTGATATAGTTTATTTCAAAGGGCTGGCAACACTGCCCCTGTTCACATATTGAAAAGCGTTTCTTCCTTTGGGCCTCTTTTATATTATTTGAAAAAAACTACGTTTTCTAAAGAGTTAAAGAGGCTGAGTTACAAGGTCAAACCTTAAAACGTACAGGGATTAGGAGGCACAGTTGGGGGGCTACCACCCCCCAAACCCCCCGCTTTCGCAGCCTTTAAATATAAAAAAAAATTCTTTAAACTGAAAGTAAGGAGCGACATTAAAACTTAAAACGAACAGAAATTATT
Source organism: Artemia sp. Kazakhstan ARC1039 (assembly GCA_029168905.1). Lineage (NCBI taxonomy): Eukaryota > Metazoa > Arthropoda > Branchiopoda > Anostraca > Artemiidae > Artemia > Artemia sp. Kazakhstan ARC1039. The sequence goes on along the minus strand of JAQQPU010000025.1, from coordinate 60,737 downwards.
CCGTATATGAAAGAGGCTGTGCCCTCCTCAACGCCTCGCTCTTTACGCTAAAGTTTGACTTTCTCACAACTCTTTTTTTAAACAATAAAAACTTTAGCGTAAAGAGCGAGGCGTTGAGG
>JAQQPU010000025.1:0-40027 GCA_029168905.1 Artemia sp. Kazakhstan ARC1039 | reverse complement strand
AAGGGATGCTTGTATAAACTTCAGAGAGGGGACATTTGATTGGAAATTGAAAGTTCTAATCCAGTTTTTAAGAGTCAAAATATATCTGAGTGCAACTAATCCCCCACCACACACCCTTTTTTCCCCAAACCCATCCAATAAAAATTTTGAGATTGCCATTTTGTTAAAAAATAGTTCAAATGTCATAAGAAAAACTCCGATGTTGACGCACCTCAGGGCCCAGGGAAGGCATTGTAAGTAATGCTCTGGGGCAAATATGGTTCTTATGGAAGGAATGCTTGTATAAACTTTGGAGGGCAACTAGCCCCCACTCCACACCCTATTTTCCTGAAACCCATCCAATAAGAACTTCGAGAGAGCCATTTTCTCAAAATGGTTCAAAGATCATAGGCTATAACAAAAACTCTGGGGTCAACACAATCCTTCAGGGCCCAAAGTAGGCATTGTAAGTTATGCCTGGCAGGCATATATAGCTGTTATGGAAGAGATGCTTGTACAAACTTCAGAGAGGGCTTATTTGATTTGAAATTGAAAGTTCTAGTTCAGTTTTCAAGATTCAAAAGAGATCAGAAGGCAACTATCCACACCTCTTCTCTTTTCCCCCAAATGCACCTGATAAAACTTTTGACATAGCCATTTTGTTAAAAATACTTCAAAGGTCAGCTAAAAAAAACTCTGGTGTCAACACAACCCCCTAGGGCCTGGGGACAGGCATCATAAGTTATGCCCTGGGGTTGTATATGGTTATGAAAGGGATGCTTGTATAAACTTAAGAGAGGGCTCATTTGATTTGCAATTAAATGTTCTAGTTCACTTTCTCAGAGTCAAAAGAGATCTGTGGGAGACTTCATATTTTCTTCCATATTAGTAGCAGTAGGCAACAGTGCCATCAACTTCCAACAGAGTTAGCATGCCTTCCATTCAGAAGGTTTTTAAGTTTTTTTTGGATGGCGTTTTTTAGGAACACAGTTAACTGACTTTACTTTAACTTATGGAGATTATAAAGTAAGAGATAGATAATTCTTTTTCTTTTCTTAGAAACTAGAAGACCAGGGGCATCTTCCTAACAAAATTTCACTAAAGAAACCAGAAGACTTTTGCAGCAATCTGACCCCTTCATAATGTATGGTTTTTATAAGCTGTTGCGTGACACAGCCATGGCAGTGGATATTTTTGACAAGCCCTATTGCTGGTTCAATTTGGACAAGACATCTTTCTGCAGGGATCCTGACAACATAAAAGTTGCTGGAGCCAAAGGCTCACCAGCCCCTTGTAGAACAGGTGGTAATGGACATGCAAATACAAATATCTTTGGCTTGTATCAGTGAAAATGCAGAAAAACTCCAACCTCTAACAGTTTTTGCTGCAAAGAATACCTGTACCCCATGGATACCTATAGATGGAGCTTAGCCTGGTGCATCTTACTTGTCTACCAAGAAAGGGTGGAAGGGTGGAAGATCTCCTTATGAATTGATTTGAATTCCAATTTCTTCCTCATGTAAAGGGAAAGACACTCCTCATCTTAGATGGATATGGCTCAAATCTTTCTCTTGCTCTTGTCAAACTTGCAGACAAAAATAATGTGACATTCTCAACCTACCTCCACATGCATCCCACATGCTTCAACCTATTGATTAAAGTGGTTTTCAAGGGAATGAAAGTGTCTTATGATCAGAATCCTGTGAAATGGCAGAGGGATCAGCCTGGCAACATTCTGTCAAAGAAGGATTTTGAAAGGTATGGGATACCTATTTCACTCCTAGTTAGATCAAAAAGTTGTTCAAAGCAACTGGAATCTTTGTTTCAATGAGAGTAAACCCATCCATATTTGACCATACCAAGTTTGAACAGGCCAAGTTGAGACATTATGCACAAATGAAAAAGGAACAAGAGGAAACAGCAGGAAAGTCACAACCACCATCAATACTGAACTGGAATTTTATTACCTTTTCTGTTACCCTTAGTCCAAGGAAGTTGTTTGGCAACCAATCAAAACTTTTTAAGATTCTTCTTTACCTAATCAAGTGATCTGACCTACCATCAGTTTCAGGAATAGAAAAATGGAAAAAAATTGCAAGAGAGGCAAAGTGATAACATCAGAAGAACATCTAGAGGTGATTGAAAGGGAAGAAAATCTGAAAGCAAAAGGCAAAGGGAAAAAGAAAAGTTCATATGGGAAGAGTGTGATCTCAAAAAAAATTCTTCCTAACAGGAAAGCAAATCAGACATCAGCCTTGAACTTGGCTCTGATGGGGATTATTGGAGTATTCAAGAAAGTGACAGTGATGGCAAGGAGATACCCAGTAAGCAAAAGATTGTTCACAAGCTAAATGAGTACTATGCAGTTAGATACAAGGCCAGGAATGACAAACAAGGTTGGTACATAGGAAGGGTTCTAGACTTTCCTGAAAAGGAAAAAATTAAGTTCAAATTTCGTCACTGCTTGAGCCTTGCCACCTACTCATTCAATTGGCCAAAGAAAGACAATATTGATACTGTATATGACAAATATATTTTTCCAGGACCAGTAAAGTTAGAGGGAACTGGACCGTTTTGAAATACCCCAAATTCATCAGGTTATTGTGTTGTAAAAGGCAATCACCACTAAGCATCAGTAGATCTTTGTTTTATGCCCATACATGTAAGCTACAACACTTTTTGTATCTGAAGTCAAACCATAATTTGTGATGTTTTCTTTTTTAAAATACAACCAATCATACACATTCAGTGATTCATGTGCCTATGCTAAGACACTTGTAACATTTACCTGTTGGTTTAGTCCAACACTGTCAGAGTTACCCCACAGCAGCAAAAAAAAAAAAAATATGGCCTGGCCTTTTGATGCCAGTCAGTTTGACATAAAATTATTTGCTTATGGACTTATAGTGATTCCTTGATGCCCTTTAAGATGGTGAAGTCATTATTTTTGACATACTGTTGAAAAAACCAAGTAGGGTATGTTGCACTTCCCCCAAAGCTGAGGAAAGTCCAACATAGCAGACTGCACCAACTCTCGAGACCTGGTAATGGGTTACAAGCACAGTATATGGGAAAATCAGAAAGTACATAATGTGGGAAACTGCTTTAAAAAAGGTTGATAGGAAGATGATGACACTCAAAAAAAAAATCTTGAGTCAATTTAACAGAAAAAAACATGTTATGGTATTGGACTTTCCCCAATTCACCCTATAAAATATTTACCCAATTTAATTTAAATGGATGTAAAATTGATGATCCCCAAACAACAGCAAATTTCCTTGGTGATCAATTAACCTCTATCTTCACACCTGTTGACAATGCTCCCAACCCAGATCCCAAGTATGACATCATAAGTGTTATGTTGCCTATTACTATCAATTGAGTTTACTTTGAATCCCACCATAAAAATCAGAACCCAGATAAATCAGTTGGACCAGATGATATTTATCCTCAACTTTGAAAAGAGACACATGCTGAACTATCTCTTCCTTTTGCCCAGCAGAAGTCTCCAAATTTAAAATGTTCACCAGCAGTATGGAAGGTGGCATATATTAACCCAATGCACAAAGGTGGTAACAGAGATGAGGCAGCTAACTACCAACCAATCAGTATCACCAGTTGTGGGAAAAATATTTGAAAGCATAGTCAACTCCATAGGCATTCAACATCTGAATAAAAAAAGCTATTGTCCCAGTACCACCATGGTTTCCATTCTGCCAGATCAGTTGAGACTGAACTCATGGATGCATGGGTAAGTCATGAAACTTATAGACAAGGGTTTCCCAGACTGCTAAAGCATTTGATAAGGTGTGCCACATAAGACTGTATATTAAACTAGAAGGTTCTGGGTAATGCTCTCCCTTAATAATGAATAACAAGCAGTTAAAGTGTTTGGGGAAATGGGCAATCATTTCCTCTCTGATGTTGTAAAGGTGAGATGTGGAGTACCTCAAATCGCAGTCCTGGGCCCAACTTTATTCAATTTTCACTAATGATACACCTTCGACAACCAAAAATAAAATAAGCCTTAATGTAGACAAATCAAAAGTACTTGGTTCAAAAGCAAATTTGGAAGTATTTACTTGTTGTGCAAGCTGGAGTACAAGGTTCAGAAATGAATAGCCTTAGAAAAAATCACAATGTCAGTAGTTAATTGAGTCAATGGACAAAACAATGCAACCTATAGCCAGATGGCAGGCAAAACATGACCTGGGTCTATTAGTTGATGAAGAGCTAAAGTTTAGTTTGCATGCCAAGACTGTTGCTGTAAAGGGCCTATTAATAAATCAGACCCAGAAACTCTAGAATCAATTCAGAGGCATAGAACTAACCACATCAGTGGTTCCTATGACATTCTATACCCCTACCTGATTATGACATTCAAGCTGCTCAGCCTTATAAAACTTATTCCAAATATCTTTCAACTGGATGTCTCTTCAAGAACAAGAGGATATATCCTAATAAAAAAACAATTCAAGAATTGTGCCAACTCTAGATTGTGGAGCTAATTCTTTTCCAATCAGGTGGTGAGTCTATGGAACTTGTTAGATCAGGAAAGTCTCCTATGTAATGTAACAGTCATTCAAATCACCAGTTGACAAATACATGTGAGCAGTCCACCACATAAGGAGGCATGTTAAGAAAGCAATTCTTACTTCATAATATGCACAATAATCATAGTTAATATATTTTGGGTATATATTTGCACATTAGGGGAGTGGGGGTATATACCCCATTAATATACAGGTTCTAAGAAATTTGTGAGCTTCTTAGAAAAACAAGGGAAGAAGTAAATATAAAGATCCTTCTACTGCAAAATATATTAACTAGGATTATTGTGCATATTATGAAGTAAGAATTGTTTTCTTAACATATCTCTTTAAGGTGGACTGCTCATACATCTATACCACTACTACTACTAACAACTCACCACAGCACCAAGCCACCTGAGGCCAACACAGCTACACATGCTCCTCTATGCCAGTCTATTCAAAGCTTCCAAGGGAAGCTTTGAATAGACCCTCCAAGGGAGTTCCCATTTCCTTTAAACCTTTCTTTGACATCTTCCCACTCTAACTGTTGACATCCTGCTTTCAATGTAGCTCTAGGTGGTTGCCCAAAAAGGACAATCTGTCATCCTTCATCTAGATGACAGATGAAGGACAACATGCCCAAAAAGTAAAACATGGCTAGTTGATTGATTTGGGAATCATCCAATCAGTCAGCTCACTATCTTCACTGACCTGCAACTATAGGATCATCCTATTGCAGGCAAGTGTGATGTAAGGTATATAATGGGAGTTTTATACAACAAGTTACCACCTCCTTCCTAAAATCTAGGATCTGCTACTGTTGAATTGGTAAAATTCTACTTTTGGCTATTTTGGAAAGGGGTTAAGTTACAAAAATGAAACTTTCAAGAAGTGGGTCTACAGGCTAAAGTATGGGTAAATTTTTCATTATTCAGATTATTGACTTACAAATAAAGTAAACATACCAATAGATACCTTTTTTATGCTCTTTCCCAATATAATAATCATTTTTGTTGAAAATGAATTTTACCCCAACCCCTACATATACCAATTCAGGGTATATATTTACACATTAGAAGCAGTGGTAAATTTTATTTCTTATGTAAATGAGAGGTAAGTTTAAACTTTCCCCCATCCCCCTAATGTGCAAATATATACCCTGAATCGGTATATTTAGGGGTGGGGGTAAAATTAATATCTGACAAAATGATTATTATATTTGGAAAGAGCATAAAAAAGGCATCAAGTGGTATGTTTACTTTATTCACAAGTCAATAATATGAATATTATTAACATACTATATAATATTCAATAATACAAATATTACATAGTATGTCCTGGAAAGGTATTTGAAGTAGTCTACCTACCTCTACTCCTTCCCTCTCTTAAGGGTCCTGAAATTTGCCTATAAGACAGGTTTATTGAAATTTTGGCAAAACAACATTTTACTTCAATTTTTGGTCAATATCTACCAAATCATATTATTGAGTTAGGACTAAAGTGAATACACCATTTGATGCCTTTTTTAATGCTGATTACAAATATAATAAGCATTTCTATTGGAAATGAATTTCAGCCCCTCTCCTATATATGCCAATTCAGGGTTAGGTTAGGTATAGCCTATATAGGGGGGGGGGGGGGCTGAAATTCATTTCTGATAGAAATGCTTATTATATTTGTAATCAGCATAAAAAAAGGCATCAAATGGTGTATTCACTTTATTCCTAACTCAATAATATGATTTGGTAAATATTGACCCAATTTTCACTTGTTGGTTACTTTTTCTCTCACTTTAGTTCTGAAAATATAATTCCTGGGTACTTTTAATGTAAGAATGTGTAAACATATTCTTTTATTGGTAAAATTCTACTTTAGCTACTTTTGGCTATCTTGGAAAGGGGTTAGGTTAGGAAAATGAAACTTTTAGGGATGGGTCTACAGGCTAAAGTATGTCCCGGGAAGATATTTTGAAGTACCCACCTCCACTCCTTCTCCCTCTAGAGGGTCCTGACCTTTAAAAATATGTGAGTTATAGAAGTGAAACCTTGCAAAATAGATCTTCTGCTTAAATGAAGTACAACAAAATTGTTTTCAGCTTCACAACTTTGCTCAATCTCAATTTATAAGGTTTTAAAGATATGCAAATACATTTCCTAAATTTTGGAAATAAACTATTTATATGTCTTAAAATTCTGCTCAAATAACTGAAATTACATTTTCAGAGCTAAAGCCAGAGAAAAAGAAACTGATAACTGGAAATTAAGGTAAAATGTTGTTTTGTCAAAATTTCAATGGGTATAGACCTGTCATGTAGGCAAATTTCATGACCCTCTAGAGGGAGAAGGAGTGGAGGTAGGTACTTCAAAATACCTTCCTGGGACATGCTTTAGCCTGTAGACCCATTCCTGAAAGTCTCATTTTCCTAACCTAACCCCTTCCCAAGATAACCAAAAGTAGCTAAAGTAGAATTTTACCCTTTTATTATTATTAGTAATGAGAAATGGAGTAAGCCATAGGCTTGTCGGTTAAATTCTACTTTAGCTACTTTTGACTATCTTGGAAAGGGGTTAGGTTAAGAAAATGAAACTTTCAGGGGTGGTTCTACAGGCTAAAGTATGTCCCGGGAAGATATTTTGAAGTACCCACCTCCGCTCCTTCTCCCTCTAGAGGGTCCTGACCTTTGATGACCTTTAAAAATATGTGAGTTATAGAAGTCAAACCTTGCAAAATAGATCTTCTGCTTAAATGAAGTACAACAAAATTTTTTTCAGCTTCACAACTATGCTCAATCTCAATTCATATGGTTTTAAAGATATGCAAATACATTTCCTAAATTTTTGAAATAAACTATTTATATGGCTTAAAATTCTGCTCAAATAACTGAAATTGCATTTTCAGAGCTAAAGCCAGAGAAAAAGAAACTGATAACTGAAAATTAATGTAAAATGTTGTTTTGTCAAAATTTCAATGGGTATAGACCTGTCATGTAGGCAAAATTTCAGGACCCTCTAGAGGGAGAAGGAGTGAAGGTAGGTACTTCAAAATACCTTCCCGGGACATACTTTAGCCTGTAGACCCATCCCTGAAAGTTTCATTTTTCTAACCTAACCCCATTCCAAGATAGCCAAAAGTAGCTAAAGTAGAATTTTACCGGCTTGTCTCATACAGCACAAATTACATACCATGAGAAATGTTTATAAACAATGAAAACAAAAACTATAAACTTATATAGGGTAAAGAATAGCATATATTAAATATGTAACCTAACCTAGGTACCTTAAGAATTCATTACTGCACTGTATAGCAGTGTCTTGGATTAGCCCATACAAAATGAGTTTTCTATTGTGTCTCTAGTTTGACATAGGCTATATAAAAGAGTGTGTTTAACATGAAAGTACCAATTCCTGCTATTTGAGTAAAATTTTAAGCCATATTTATGTTTTTTCCCAAAATTTAAAAAATGTATTTGCATATCTAAAACCTTATAAATTGGGATTGGGCAAAGTTGTGAAGCTGAAGGCAATTTAGTTGTAGCCTACTTCATTTAGCAGAAGATCTATTTTGCAAGGTTTCACTTTTATAACAGATTCTTCAAGGTCAGGACCCTCTAGAGGGTTTATAACACAGGTAGGTACTTCAAAATATCTTAGGCCTATCCCTGAAAGTTTTGTTTTCCTGGCCTAAGCCCTTTCCAAAATAGCCTAAAGTATAATGTTACTGCTTAATATTCAATCAGGAAGTATTTATTTCCTAACTTTCAATCAGGAAGTATTTATTTTACTTGCATAATCTTGAGGGGTCATACAAATTAGTAAAATAGCAAAAAGAATAGCCAATTTCATATAGCCTGGGCTAGCCCACTTGAAAAAAAGACCAGTATCCTACAGATTTAAATGGCAATTATTGCCCTTAACCTTAATACTTTAAAATTAGAGAAAATTTGATCAACTTGACAAATCTTGAGTTGTCTTAGATAATAGTAAATAACAGAGGCTACATATTAGACCAACAGAGAAGTGTAAATATAAACTATTTTACCTTCAGTGTGTTCTTGACCATTGGATACTTCTTCCATTGGTTGATCTTGTTGATACTGATTGTTAAGATTCTCCATTTTCTCAATAGTAGACTGATCAGCAAATTGTAACTGAACAAAGATGCCAACAAACCGTTTTCAGGAAGTTAGGTGATGAAAAAGCGGGAAAGTATTTCCTGCTATTTGCAACGTTGCTATTAATAGCGCGAAAACCACCAAAAGACAAATTCCTGCGCACCGAATGCGTCTTATAAAATATTCTAGTTGGGTACAAACTAACCCAATTAGAATATTGGTATTTATGTCTAGTAACTGGTAGCAGATTGAATTTTTTAATAAATTAAAACTATCGCCCTCATTACAAAAGTCTTGTGTAGCATGATTCATTGGAAATGAATGAAGATTTTACACTTGAAAGTAGGGTTAGAGTCAATGGATAGACTCCAGCCAAAATAAATAAATGTGTTTTCTTCAAAAGTTGAGAAGTATCGACCTGTCTTCAATGCAATTTCCTAACCCTTAGAAATAGGAGAAAAGTTGAAAATACAGCCAGAAGTCTTTTCCCAGGAAATAATTTTGGTTTTGAGTTTATTCCTGAAAGTTTCGTTTTCCCACAATGGCTATACATAACGTATGAAAACAAGAATAAAATCAAATAGGTGACAAAATGAGGATTTTGCCAGCCAGTGGCAAAATATGAAGACAAGAAACAAACGAATATTTTGACAAGGACTTCCGCCAAGTCGTCTTCAGTGCTAAAAAAAAACAAAAAAAAAGACAATCAAACAAAATCTAACCTTCTGAAGTTAATCGAACGAGAGAAAAAAAAACACTTTATTCTGCTTTCAATAGATTCACTTCAAAAGATGAGATTTCGTTTGATTTTTTTTTTTTTTTTTTTTTAGTACTGAAGACGACTTAGCGGAGGTCCTTGTCGACATATTTGCTTGCTCTTCGTCCTCATACGTAGCCACTGGCTTACGCAATTCTCGTTCTCTCACCTGTTTGATTATATTTTTTATTTATTATTTCCTTTCCTCTCTTATTTTCATACCTATTGCTACTATTTTCTAAAATAGTGAATAGCTACACAGAAGAAAAGATCCTAATGCACATGGAAGCCGAGAAAGAAATAAGACACGTACACATGTCTCTGTCTCCAAATACAAAAGGAGAAATGGGTGGTGAATACAAGGTAAAATTACAGATTGGGGGATTTTGCTATTTTAGACAGTGGTTGTGTTACGTGAATAAGATTTTCAGGAATATTTCCAGAATCTAATCGTGCTCTGAGAAAGTTTTTTTGCAGCATCTACCTATCGTTTTTTCTCCAAGGGGCCACTTACCTTTGATAAAATTGTACACGTTGTCTTATAAAAGTAAAATTCAGAAATATTTTTGCAGCATGCATAAGACCTAATGAAAGTGTTCTGAGTATCATAACTTTGCTAAACGCTGCTTTTGAAAGGCTAAAAACCATTTGGAAACAAAACATTTTAGCTTTTAAAATAAAACTCAAAAATAGCTTAAACACAAACTCAATTCATAAGTATTGCGTTTTGGAAACCTGGCGTTAAAGGCGAGCTGACTCCAACCAAAATTAAAGAATTTGTTTTAATTAAAACAGGTAGGTAAGCTTAGTAATAGGAAACGAGTTGAAATTGAAGCTAGAAAACTTCTTCCTGGCACACTATTTAGGGTCTAAGATTATTGCTTTATTTTTTTCCCAAATGCAACTATTTTCCAATATAGTAAAAAGCTTCTCAGCAAGAATCTTACGTTGTCTAGAGCAGGGGTCGGCAAATTTATTAGCCAAATAGCCAAATATGAACATTACAACAATAGAGAATTTGGAGCCAAATCTGCTTCTTCAGTACTTTTTTGCACTAAATAAATAGTACATTAAATAAAACTAAATTTCATGCTTTATAAGAATGTATTAATGCGAAAAATATGCTTGCATCTCCTTGTAAAGTTTAGTCATTCAGGTTGGTAAATTGTTGTTCTTAAGTTTTGGCATGATTCCAAGTACTCATCAATAAGATGACTTCTCAGTTTACTCTTGATAATGTTCATACTTGAAAACGTAAGCTATTTCAGCTGATCGTAAGTCCGGAATACTATTCCAAGCGTTGAAACTGCTTATGTCTTCCTTCTCCAGGTCATTCAAAGCAGAGCACTTGTGTTGTGAACTAAGATCACATTTTTTCTTCACCACTATTTCCAATTCAGTACAAAGACGTTTGAATTTAGAGTGCCATATCTCATTGTATTTCAAATTCAGCATTTATATCTCAAAGCTACTAATTTCAAATTCAAAAGGAGAAAGTTTCAAGTGATCGTAGCATTAAGAGGATTTTTGACAAATGCTAAAATTTTCTACCTTTTTTAAATTCTTGAAACCTGCTAACAACTCACATTTGAAATTAATGTTTTAAAATGGTGTTTATTAATAGACGAATTATTTTCTTGGCGATGCTTCAATAGGCTCGGCAAGCGAAACAATATTTCCTTTTCAATATCCTGAGCAAAAATGGATATTTTTTCTGAAAGTTATCGCTTCTTCTAACATCGAAAAAATTAAGTTTCCTGTCCCTTGTAGTTTACGATTAAGCTGATTTAGATGCGCCGTAACGTCTACCATGACAAAAAAGTTTTGGATCCGCTAATCGTCGGTTAGTTGTGGATATCAAACGCCCTTCTCAGGAAGAAATGCATTAATTTCTGGAAAAAGGGACGCAAAACGTCTTAAAACGTCCCTTCTTGATAACCAACGTACCTTTTTATAAAGCAGAAGATCAGCGTTTTCACTCCATTTCAAGTAAAAATCTTGGAATTGGCGATGATTCAGAGCTTGTGTTAAAATGGAGTTGGTAGTTGTAATGACTAATTCTATAAATTTACAAATTTCTTCCGGGAACGTTTGCGCACAAACCACTTCCTGATGATTGGTGGACAAGTAACTGATGATTCATTCATTCTTTCAAAATACCAGCAAACCCTTTTTCTTACGCCGGTCATACTTTTGGCCCTGTCTGTTGAAATCAACAGAATTTTATCGAGGGGAATATAATGTTTATCCATACACTCAATTACATCACTTGCGATGTTTTGTCACGTGTCTGACCTTTGAGTGGTAATAATCCTAAAATTTCTTCTTTGGGGCCTGAATGAGATATAAATCTTACAAAAAGGGAAACTTGTGCTGTATCATTTATGTTACAAGACTTGTAAACTGCTTTTGATAAAGCCACAACCATTTTCTGTATGCTGTTTGTTTATATTCCAACAAATTTTAAACGTCTATTTTTAATGGTTTTGGAAGAAAATGGTAACTCTTTCATTCTTTTCAAAGTATATGCTTTGCTTTTAAAATATTTCAACTTAAACAAAAAACTTATACATGTTTTCAATCTATGGAAGAATTGTAATTTACAAACGAAGATGCAAATAATTTCTTACCAGCTTTCTTTTAATGGAAATATTATTGTGCCTACCGTGGATATTTGTGCCAGATCCGCACTTAAGGAACCAAATAGCGAAATCCGGCTCTGGAGCCACACCTTGCCAACCACTGATCTAGAGTATCACCCATCTCTGATTACTTGAAAATAGAATAGAAGCAATATAATATATTTTCTGGCCCTGTAGTGGTGCAGAGGGTTCGATCTTAGCTTGATAATACAGGACCCAGAGATCAAACCTTGATGAATCAGTACACTGCAAGGCTTGCGTAGATACCTTAGCAGTGAATAAGCATCGTCAATTCGATTACTTTTAGACATTTTTTATACACCAACAGCAAGCTTAACCCCCTTCACGTGTGAATGTTATCATCTGAGTACCTCATCTTCTCAATTTAACCGCTAGGTGGCCTGTAGCTTTTCCGTGGGGACATCTGTAATTTTGTACTGGTCAGTCTTGCGTAACATTTTTTTGTTTTTTGCTTTCGTCCAGGCATTAACATAATTCTGGGGACTTTTCTTTGATTTATCATGTCAGATGGAAGAAAAAGTCTTTAACCAGGTATGAGTTGAAATTTTCTAACTCCGTAAGTATGAATCTGAGGCAATTCATTTTTTTAGCATGAATAATTGAACGTTTGTAAATGTTTGAACAAAGACAAATTTTCCAAATGACTGCGAACTTTGTTTTTGTTGGACAGTTTGAAAACAGTGCGCATAAGCTGATGTTTTCATTAGAAAGATACAAACCAACAAAGAGCAATTTTCGGGGCATTTAGCGGGCTCAAGAATTTGTCTTCATGTCATTAAAAAGATAAACAATGTCAAACAAAAGCCCCCTGCATGGACGGACAAAAACAGAAAAGGAACGTTCATTACTATAAGAAGCCCTTTCAGACCAACAATGGCAAGTGGAACGCTGTTAAAACAGTCTCAGTCCTTGATGAAAATGGAGACCTTGACCCGACTATTTACTGTGCTAATTATTTTTCTAAAAAAAATATAAAAGGCGTAGAAACTGCATAAACTTATATTCCGTTATATAAACTTGTATTTTGCAATGGGTGTGTTCAAGTTTCCGAAATACATGATGTTTTGGTCCCCATCCACTAACATACCGTTAATTGTTGATGTCACGAATGTAAATAGGTTCCAGCGTCTATAAACTCCACTCAGCACTCCATGTTGTCGACAACTTGAATGATAGGAAATCTAACGACCTTTTATTGAAAGGAAAAAGATAGGCTACAAAGAAAAAGATTGAAATCTCAAGATTGATCTTCCAGGGAAGATGGGAGGCAGACTAAGGACTTCACATGACTTGGACTTTGAGGAAACCGAAAAATGACGAAAGAGAAAACATAAAAGTCCTTTATAAAACTAATAGAAAAGCCGTCCAAGAAAAGAAACAAGATTTGTGTGCAGACTGGACTGACCACTCGGTTTAACCAGACAGCTTATTGCCCAGAAAAGACAATAAGCAGAAACATTACAAGCACTCACCATAAATTATGAAAAGTCGCACATGTTCAATCCCTATAATGCAAAATACCTATGTGTAATGTCAATGAATGTGATAGTTTCTGTGAATTTTACGCTGCTTAGCTTTATGCTTATTCAGCATTTGCCTTTTGTACGCTTTTTACTCAAAATAAAGCCGATTTTGATCAGATGAAACACTGAGAAAACCGCAAAAAATGAGTTCGCCAACATAGGTTTGGCTAGAAAATTTTGTCCCGTGTATTTTAGCTATGCATCACTAACGTGACGAGATTTCAGGTTTTTTTTCTCTTCGGGAAAAAGCGTCTGTGAAGGGGTTAAATTGACCTTGTGTCATAAATATCGTAACCACCCTTTCCACCCTCTCTCACATTTCTCTTAAATTTTATTCTTTATTAATCAATATAGGTAGCACACTTTGTGGTTGTCTCCTCTGGTTGGCAATTTTGATCGATAATAATTTCCCATCCACTGACAATATTTACGAAAATCAAGAAAAATCGCCAAATTTTTTGATAAAATCACCAGTTCTTTACGTAAAATTATAAAAAATTACCAGATCACAAAAAAAAAATACTACCATGACCACGGGAAAGCAGAAAGTTTTCAATATTTTTTGTTAAAAGTAGTTCTTTTTCTATAGTTGTTGCTAAAAATGTTGGCTTTTTTAATTGAACGTTCAAGAAATCACGTTGAGCCGCGTTTTCAGGCTCAGCGGGTTCCAACACGGGTTGTTCTTGTCTAGTTTTAAGTTTTTCGTCTAGTTTCAGCGGGTTCGAAGTTCCAACCCCGTGTTTGATGCACTGATGCACAACGCTTGATGCACTAGACGAGAACAACCCTATAATGCAAAAAAGAATGGACTTTCTTTTACAGTCTCATCAAGAAACTCTCAAACGTAAAAGAATAATTGGTCTCAATGCCAATTGAGGCCAATCTCCCCTGGAATTGTTCTTCCTTAGTAAAACATGGCATTTAAGCCATATTTTTGTTAATCAAAAAACAAATGTCGCGTATTACAAATCATAGAAGTTCAAATGAATTCATTGAAGTTCATCCAATTGGTGCTAGATGGATCAACTTTTTTTTTTCAACTAGATGGATCCAATTGGATCAACCTTTTAATAGTAGTTAGAAAAAAAGTCATAGTACACCTTTCAATAGATGCAAAAAAAACGAAAAAAGAACTGCGGTCACATTACAAAATATAATAAATACAAATTATGCATAATTATAAACAATGCTGCATTGGTTATAACTAGATTGTTCAGGCTAAATATTAGTAGCAATCTATTACCATTGCTATTTCCTTTCTCCACACGAAATTTGCTTACCATCGAGCGGGGGCTTGAAGGAATGAATTGCTGCAGGAATGCTTACTAATATCCATTGATAATAGGATTTTTTAATAATTCAACCTTTTAATAATAGTTGAAAAAAAGTCATAGTCAACATTTCAATATATGCAAAAAATAACGAAAAAAGAACTGCGGTCACATTACAAAACATAATAAATAAAAATTATGTATTATTTACTTTGTAAGTATAATTTTCAGCTTAAAAGTAAATTTCTAATAAGAAAAATTAGTACTTGTTAATTATTCACAATACACTCAAGAATTTTATTTGCAGATCTGAAAAAACCTATCCTTAAGACCAGAGCCATCCTTATTTAAATCACCTGCACACACACAGAATCGTTAATATTTCCTATTCACCGTTTCCTCTACCAAGCTAAACGTGCTTCAACCTATTTAAGTTAGAATATTTGAATAAACTGCGGGTGAGTGCGGGAGACATAAAACAAACCAGGAAGGAATCAAAGGGTGTAAAGACGGCGTCCTACGTAAGCCATACTTGTTTAAATCTTTTTTCGTATTTTTTTTTCTTTTTGTGAAATGGGAATAAGCTGAGAACTACTATTTTTCTAACGTTTTATAGTACCTTCAATCAAGAAAATAGGATAAACAAATCCACTTTTTCGCATTTGTATTCCTATTTCTAATTTAGGCGGCAATGAAATTAGTAGCCCAGAACCTGCAGCAAAATAATATGATAGACCTGGCAACTGGCAAAGCTTCTGATAATGCCCCTCCAAGATATGATCGACAGCTTGAAGAGTTCTACGTCATCTGTGATCAGCTTGAACTTAACTTGGTAAACACTTGCTTCTTATCCTTCCCTCCATTTTGTATTTATTTTGTAACATACTGCTCAATACAGCCTTTTTACTCGGGAAAAAAGTAGAGGAAGTGTAAATATACAACCCGTTTGTCGAATATACCGCTTTTGAAGAATATAGTAGTTTGTGGATTAGGAAATCGGATCTAAGGAAATTTAAGGCTATGAAGGTAAGTTTTATTTATTAATTTACTGAGAAAAATATCACATAAAAAGACAAAAAAACAGAAATAAAACAAAATTATGACTGATTGAAAATTTTGGCTAAATATTAAAATTTTATCTTAGATTTATGTGGCAATTCAGCGTTTTAATTCTAAAGCGGAAAATATTAAACAAATTTACGAATAACACAAAATAAAAGTATTGTCCATAAAAAAAGAAAACCAAATCTTGTTTTTTAAATATATTTGAAAAAAAAAATGTTTAAAAAAAAGTAAACAGCGATATTAAAACTGAACAAGCGCTGAAGTTACTAAGAATGAATGAATAAAACCTAAGAAGGACGGAAAATAAAATGAACAATCAAGCTAAACGTATAAGGAACAAATATCACCACTACTACCCCCTTCAACCCCAACCAACGTTATTTTATTAAAAAAAAAAAAACAAGAAATAATCCTGCCCAGAAAAACATAAAACTAATTGTAAAAAATTCTTGAATTGCAAATGTAAATTTGCAATTCATTGTAAATTGTAAATTTTACAATGCAAATGTAAAATTGCATTGAGACCAATTATTCTTTTAGGTTGGAGAGTTTTTTGATGAGACTGTAAAAGAAAGTCCATTCATGTTATGAAAGACTGATAAAAAAAGAAGCAGATCACGGATAGAACGATAAAAGAGCCAAATGAAAAACAAAAACCACAAGAGGCAAACATAAAAAGGAAATTCAAAAAGAGGGGAAACCTGGAATTTAAAGTATACAAGTCAAATCGCAGCAAAAAGATACAAAAGAAAGAAAGGCCTAAAATGGATAAGTGAGAATCTAGAGAAAGCAAAGGACATTTTGATCCAAAATTTATCAATGCATAGCCAATTTTGTATATAAAAGGTGAACACAAACTAAAGTAATATTTTTTTATACATAAATCACTAATAAATAATTAGTGAGGTTTGTTAGTTTTTTAGTGTGGTCTCAACAGAAAAAGGGTAACATGTCTAAATGATACATGGTTAAAAATTGTTTCTTTGTAGGCTTTGGCTAAAAAAAGACAAAAACAGCAGCTTTGATGAGGATAACCGATAAACATCTACAAATATATTTTCAAAATAATGCCACATCTGGGGGGGGGGACATCGAGGTCCAGTAATTATGTCTCGCATAAAAAAAAACAAAAAAAACAAATGAATGTAGATTGACAGTTTAATGTGCGTATACTGATATTTATTCCTTCAAGTCTCAATAGTTTTTTATTTATAAAAAAATTAAAGTATTTAAATGAATTTTGTTTTCAGTAAAGTGTAAATTATGTACTGGCCTTCAGAAGGCAGGGGAGGTGTATTATTTCTACTCGTTGTTGATCTTCTGCTCGAGTTTGACTCGGTTATTTATTTTAATTTCCGTTCGTTTTAGGTTTCATATATTTATTGATGGTAATTTGTGATAGTTTTACGCTCGAAATATTATTTGACAATATCTCTGCTCATTTTTGGTTTAATAGAGCTCTTTACTTTTCTTTGAAAAACTTATTTCGTGGAACAAGGTTTGAAATTTAATGCCAGAAAATGGTGCCCCATATGATAGCGCACTTTTAGCTGTCTAAAGTTACGAGATAAAAGCATTAAGAGACATGGGCACCCATAAGCTGATTTCCAGGGGGGGTAAACCTCGTCCAATTGGCACTTTTAATGCTATATAATAGGAATCTCAGAACAAAAATATAAAAATAAGGTAACATCATTCAGCCAGGGGGGAGGGCGCCCCCCACCTGCCCCCCTTATGGGCGCCCATGTCAATAGAAGGAGAATACAGAAGACAAGACAAGATCTTTTATTGACATATGACAAATAAATTTCTAAACTGGTCGACGGAGAGCAAGGCTCGATGTTTCTGCCATAAACAAATATAAGAAAATGCCGAGATAACAAATACAGGATATAAAAAAAAAAAAAAAACATACAAGGTAGGAGATAACAGAGGAGGCCACCCCAGAGCGAGAACACCACAACACAATTCATACTAATATTAATTATTTATCAATCCCAACATCCAGACAAAGAACCATTTTTGAAATATGTTTTTTAAAGAAGATCTGCTCTTGAAACTTGGGAACATTTCTACTAAATTAAGTTTATTTACAGCATGAGGAATCTGGTATCTGAATGAGAATCTAGCTCTTTCTGATTTAATTGGAAGAAGGCTCTTTACTTTTCTGAAGTTTTTTATTATTTAATAGAACCTCATAAGAATCTAATAATAATAAAGATCTGTATCGATTCTTAGGACCCATGCTTCGCACTCAATATAGCTTTTGGCATTCTGCATTCGACTTTCATTGCTGGCAGCCAATGAAAACCATTTACTTTCAAAAAGAATCATTTTCATTGGCTGTCAGTGACGAAAATCAACTGCAATATGTTAAACTGAACGCAGGGAGTCTTACTGGCTCCGTTTAAAATGACTTATTCGTAACTAGTTCGTTGACCGCCAGCTAGAGGGAGGCCAAACACTACGCGAAGGGAGGCTACATCGCAATATATGCATAAATGGTAAAAATATTAATGGCGTGCCATTAGTTCTTCGAAAGCTATTAAATAAAACAAAAATAGTTTTTTAACTGAAAGTAAGGAGCGACATTAAAACTTAAAATGAACAGAAATTATTCCGTATATGAAAGGGGCTATCCCCTCTTCAACGCGTCGCTCTTTACGCTAAAGTTTTTTATTGTGTTAAAAAATAGAGTTGCGAGAGTCACACTTTAGCGTAAAGAGCGAGGCGTTGAGGAGGGGACTGCCCCTTTCATATACGTAATAATTTCTGTTCGTTTTAAGTTTTAATGTCGCTCCTTACTTTCAGTTTAAATAAAAACTTGTTTTTTTTATTATTTTCTGAACGTTTTTGAATTAATGCAGGTTTTGATTTTGGCTCACCGTGCTGAATAATTAAAACGAAATTTACATATTAGTTTTACTTTTTTCTGGTTAAATGGCTTTCTCAAAAATTGTTTAATTTTATTTACGAACGCTTTTATTAGTAATAAATATACGTAATTTACGAATTAACTTACGTAACGAACTTCTATACTCATATATTTTTAATACGCATATTAGGGAGATCGCCCCATAGTCAATACCTCACTCTATACGCTAAAGTTCGAATTTTGTTCCAGTTCTTTAAATATGACCCCTTAATCACAAACGCCGTTAATCATAGGCAGCGCAATAGCGCTGCCTAAGTAAAGAACAATGTTGGCACAATGTATTATTATCATTATTATTTTTCCAGACCAGGGCACTTCGTGTCGAAGGAGTTGTCGTAGAAACTTCAAAAAGGGCTCATTCGATTGGAAATTGGAATGCCTAATGCCCTTTTTAATAGCCAAAAGTGATTGGAAGGCAACTAACGCCCCTTCCACGCCCAAAATTTCTCCAAACACATCCAATCAAAATTTTGAGATAGCCATTTTATTCATCGGAGTTGATTTCCAGATAGAAATTATGTTTTTGAGGAGGATACTCCCCCCACAGCCCTCAGGGCAAGGGTTGTAAGTTATGCCCTGGGGGCATATAAGGTTTTTATAGAAAGCTTTGTCGTGGAATCAAAGGGGGCTAGTTGGATTGATAATCAGACGCTCTAGTGCTCTTTTTAAGAGTCAAAGTGATCAGAGGGCAGCTACCCTCTCCCCCCTACACACAAGACATATTGTCCCGAAATGTGTCTAATAGAAATTTTGAGACAGCCATTCTATTCAAAATAGTATAAATATCATATAAAAAGGCTTTTGGGTTTGAAACAAACCCCAGAGATTAGGGGCAAGGGTTGTAAGTTATGCCCAAGGGGTATTAAAGATTTTTATGGAAGGGATGGTTGTTTAACTGCAGAAGAGGCTCAGTCTTTCTCCCTGAAAAAGACTATATCAATGTAAAACGAACAGAAATTAATCAAAAAAAATTTTTGCACAAAATAAGTTTTTCAAAAAAATAGTAAAGAACTCCGTTAAACCAAAAATGAACAAAAATAGAATCAAATGATCTACCAAGTATACAACTATCACAAATCGATATCAGTAAATAAATGAAACCCAAAACAAACAGAAATTAAAATAAGTCAAACTCAAAACGAGCAGAAATTAATCTGAGTAGGTTTCTAAACCCTATGCTTTCTAAAAGCCAGAATATAATTTTCACTTTACTGAAAAAATTCTTTTAAATGTATTCAATTTTATAATATTAATAAATCAAAAATTAATTAAGATTTTAAGGAATAAATATCAGCATATTTATATTAAACTGACAATGCACATTTTTTTCAGTAAATTAATTT
Source organism: Artemia sp. Kazakhstan ARC1039 (assembly GCA_029168905.1). Taxonomy (NCBI): domain Eukaryota; kingdom Metazoa; phylum Arthropoda; class Branchiopoda; order Anostraca; family Artemiidae; genus Artemia; species Artemia sp. Kazakhstan ARC1039. The sequence continues at coordinate 19,848 of JAQQPU010000025.1, read as the reverse complement.
GAATTTTTTTCAGTAAAGTACAAATTGCATTATGGCTTTTAGAAAGCATTTAGAACCCTGGCTCTTTTTTAAACCTACTCAGATTAATTTCTGCTTGTTTTGTGTTTGACTTATTTTAATTTATGTTTGTTGTTGGTTTCATTTATTTATTGATACTGATTTGTGGTAGTTGTTTGCTTGGTAGATTATTTGATTCTATTTTTGTTAATTTTTCGTTTAATGGAGTTCTTAACTCTTTTTTGAAAAACTTTTGTGCAAAAAGTTTCTTTGATTAATTAGAATAAATAGCTCTTATGAAAGTACTAAAAATACTTTTGCGTAAAGAGCGAGGTATTGACTAGGAGGCGAACCAAATGATATACGTAATAATTTATTTTTGTTTTAAGTTTTGACGTTGCTCCTTACTTTCAGTTGAAAAACTTGTTTTTTTTATATTTAATTTCTGATCGTTTTTTTAAATAATGTTAGGAAATCCGGCGCCCCCTTCATAGCAATGTCCCTTCCCCCAATGCAAAGATCCTTATACGTAACCCCCGACCCCTCCCCCCAACTACCAGAAAATATCCCCCCTGAAAACGTCTGTATACTTCCCATTAACCAATACTATATGTAAACATTGGGAAAAGTTCATAACTTGCAGCCCTTCCCCCGGGGACTTTGGGGGATTAATTCATCCTCAAAGACATAGTTATTATATTTTTCGACCATCCTGAACAAAATGGCTATCTCAAAATTTTCATCGGGTGACTTTGGGAAAAAATGAGCGTGGAAAGGGGCCTAGTTGCCCTCAATTCTTTTGGTCGCTTAAAAGGGACATTAAAACTTTTAATTTCCGTTCGGATGAGCCCTCCTGCGATATTCTAGGACCACTGGGTCGATACGATCACCCCTGGGGAAAAGAAAAACAAATAAACACGCATCCGTGATCTTTCTTCTGGCAAAAAAAAATGCAAAATTCCACATTTTTGCAGATAGGAGCTTGAAACCACCACAGTAGGGTTCTCAAAGACGCTGAATCTGATGGTTTGATTTTCATCAAGGTTCTATGAATTTTAGGGGATGTTTCACCCTTTTTTCAAAAATCAGGCAAATTGTCTCAGGCGCGTAGCTTTTGATGGATATGACTAAACTTAATGAAACTTATAAATTTGAAATCAGCATACAAATCTAATTCTTTTGATGTATCTATTGGTATCAAAATTCCGTTTCTTAGAGTTTTGGTTACTATTGAGCCGGGTCGCTCCTTACTTACAGTTTCGTTGCCACAAACTGTTTGATACTCAGCAGTCACTCAAAATACGGGTTTCGGCGCATTACCTCCTGAAATATTCTCCCCTGGGTAAAGTTGAGCAGCCAAAGGGAAATTAACTACAATAAAAAGAATGAACAAAAGAAGCGATTATGGAAATTCTACCTACATTCTAAAATACAAGTAGAATATATGAAGTAAAATCCAACAGTTCATGGTAATGAACTGTAAGTAAAGAATGACTTGTGCCAATAGTAACGAGTCTCTAAAAAACGAGATTCGATAACAATTACTATATCTAAATAAATGGTTTGTAAGGACCGCATGGGAATTTAATAATGAAGAACTGTACTGATTCTTATGACCCATGCATCGCATTCAATATAGCTTGTTGCATTCTGCATTCAACTTTCATTACTGGCAGTCAATGAAAACCACTTTCAAAAAGAATCATTTTCACTGGATGTCAGTGACGAGAATTAATTGCAATATGTTACACTGAACGCAAGGAGTCTTACTGGCTCCGTTCAGAATGGCATATTCTTAAACTAGTTCATTGACCGCCAGCTGGAGGGAGGCCAATACTACGCGGAGGGATTCCACGTCGCAAGATAGGCATAAATGGTAAAAAGTATTAATAATAATAATATATTACGAAAACAGGCTTGCGCCTCTATCTACAAAAATTTATATAATCAAATGCTTTATCACCATAATGATTGTCAATCTTGTTCTTAAATGCATTGACTGAATCTGAGTTGACAGTGTCTGATGGTAGTGCGTTCCACTCGGAGACAATACGGTTGCTGAATGCCCATCTACCAACATCTCTTCTGAAACGTTCTTCAGTTAGTTTAAACTCGTGACCTCTCAGGTTATTATTCTTGAATATTATTATCTCTTCTGGAGGGATGTTGTCGTAGTATCTGTTGCATATTTAGGTAGTTGCATATTAAGGTACTTGTAAATAATCCGATAAACACGTGAGAATAACCGGATATAGAATGTCAAATATCCTAATTGAAAACAGGTTTCCGCTGCATAGTGAGGTATTGCTCAATCTGTGAAAGATATTTAAACTTTAGTTTTTTGGGCTTAAAGGGGCAAAAAAAGGTACATAGGTTAGGTTACGTATTCAATATATGCTATGCTTTACCCCCCCCCCCCCCTAATGTGCAAAAATATAGCACAAATTTGTTCATAAACTATTATATTTTCATCCCATCTTGTTTTATTTCATTAGTATTAACAAGACTTCACTTCTTGCGTGTTTATTGGATTCTTGACAAGTACCAATATTAATGGTATACCACTAGTTCTTTGAAAGCTATACCCGGCAGAGTCACTCAAAATACGGGTTACGGCGCATTACCTCCTGAAAAATTCTCTCCGGGGTAAATGTGAGCAGCCAAAGGGAAATTCACACCAATAAAAAGAATGAACAAAAGAAGAGATTATGGAAATTCTACCCACATTCTAAAATACAAGTAGAATATATGATGCAAAATCCAACAGTTCATGATAACGAACTGTAAGTAAAGAGCGACTTGCGCCAATGGTAACGAGTCTCTATAAAAACGAGTTTCAATAACAATTACTATATTTAAATAATTGGTTTGTAATGTTGATTTCAAATAGTATATAACGTTCATTAAGTTTGATGCACATATCAAACGCCCCAAGCATGATTTTCGTAAAGTGGAGAAAGCAACCCAAAACAGGCAGGTAATTCTAAAAAAAATCCTACCATTACGAATAAGCTTGCTAGAAAGCTCTATCAATATGCTAGAAAACTATTTTGAAAGTTTCAAGCTCTCTAGAAATATATGAAATTTACCATTTTCTCCAGAAGATCACGGGTGCAAGTTTTTTTTGTTGTTGGGGGGGGGATCGTTCCCAACCAACAGGCCTAGTAGATCAAGAGAAGGGTCATACGTGCAAAAATTTCCAAACCCTTTTAAAGTGATCAAAAACATTGCGCCACAGGAATGCTGCAGTTATTGCAATCTTGTGGCTCTGAAAAAATATAAATGTTTTTACTTTTATAACTTTAATAAATCAAATAATATGAACATTTTGATTACTAAATATCAGCATACGTATATTAAACTGACAATGCACATTCATTTGTAGTTTGTTCAGTACAGTGCAACTTATGTTCTGGCCTTGGGATGGCATAGGGGTTTTGAGCCCTTCTCATGTTAATTTCTGCTCGTTTTGAGTTTGACTCGGTTATTTATTGTAATTTCTGTTCGTTTTGGGTTTCATTTATTTATCGATGCTGATTTGTGGTAGTTTCACGCTTTGTAGATTATTTTATTTTTGCTCATTTTTGGTTTGACTGGGCTCTTTACTTTTCTTTGAAAAACTTATTTTGTGGAAGTTTTTTTTAAATTAATTTCTGTTCGTTTTATATTGACATAGTCTTTTCAGGGAAAAAGAAAATAATTCTTTAAACCTTTTTTTAAGACTATAGTTTGACCTGCTATTTGTATGCTGGAGAAAAATTTTCAGCAATTTTTAACAACATACACCCTTTTAAAAATTAAGACACAAATATTAGTGTTTAATTTAGTTTCATACCTCCTCTAGTTGACCTGAAATAGAAAACATGATACCATTCGTAAAAAAAAAAAAAATCTGTACTTTCTTTGACAGCTTGGATACACACGCTATTTTGATTTCGTTAAATTTTAAGAGCAGTAGCCCCGAAAGTTTGAACATAATACCCTCAGTCGTTCTTGGGATACTGCTGAGATGCCTTATTAGGAATTAGCATTAACACAGTGCATTTTGATTTATCTTAAGGCAACATTTAGTTTTTTAAAAATAATAGGCAAATGGGAGGGTGGGCGTGGGACTAGTTGCCCTTCAGTCACTTTCGACTATTAGCCCTTTCTATTTTCAATCAAATGAGCCCTTTTCGAAGTTACTAAGACAACTCGTTCGATACGAAGTGCCCTTTTCTAAAAAAAAAAAAAAAAAAAAAAAAAAAAAAATTATTGTACCCTCATCGATGTTTACCATAAAAATGTTAAGACTTCTAATAACTTTCGACTACTAAAAAGGGGACTAGGTCTTTCGATTTCCAATCCCTTTTTGAGTTTCTACAACAACCCTTTCTATAAACACCTTATATGCCCCAAGGACATAAATTACAACCCTTGCCCTGACGGCTGTGAGGGGGTTGTCATCCTCAAAGACCTAATTTCCAGAACTTTCAACTATGTTAAACAAAATGGCTGTCTCAAAATTTTTATTGGATGTTTGGGGGAATGGTGGGTGCGGAAGAGGTGTTAGTTGCCTTCCAATCGCTTTCGACTATTAAAAAGGACACGAGCTACTCCCATTTCCAATCGAATGAGCCCTTTTCGAAGTTTCTACAACTCCTTCGATACGAAGAGCCCTGGTCTAAGACCAAGAACCAAAAAAAAAAATAAAAAAAAATAATAGATTGTGCCAACATCGTTCTTTACTTAGGCAGTGCTATTGCGCTGCCTATGATTGTTGATACGTCATTTTAATTATCCGTATGCATATAGCTTTTTTTGACCAAGTTCAACTCCCTGAACATTTCCTGAAATGTTCACCTTAATATCCTCAGCTTTAGTAGTAGTCGCAACAGAAGCAGTAACTATAAGGAGACTACAAAGTAGGACGTTTCGAGTCCAAGTCTCGTGCTCAAACTTTTTTTTTCAAATGGTGTCGAAGCAGGTAGGACCGGGGCAGGCTACTTTCTTCAGCAGGAAAGTACTCTCCCCATCATCAGTCAAAACAGCGACTGCGAAAAAAGAATGTCGTTTCAAGTTACGAAAGATATCTAGAGAACCAGAGGAAGCTGGAAAGAAGTGAAGAAAAAGAAAAGCAAATTATAACTTAACCTTTTTTCAGCTACCAAACCAAGGAGGCTCTTGAAGTTATTACAAAAAAAAAAAACTGATATCTGTAATTTTGAAGATCCAAAGGGAGCAAAGCCAAAGCCAGTAGAAACATATAAAAATTTCGAAATGCTGCGGTCCTGTGATGATTTTCTAGTTATTACTCAAAGTATTTACTTGTATATTTTTCGAATTTTAGTAGTCGTTGGAATTTTCAAGCTAATACCCTTACCCATTCTTAAGATATTGTAGATACACCTTTTTGATAGCTTCGACACAGGTAGTCTCTTTTGAATAGCTTAACACACCCCTCAATCCCCGAAATTTCCCCTCAATAGCCTTAGTCTTTTCGGACTCACACAGGATCAAATATTCACCCTTTCTCAGACAAATCCTGTATGTTAAAAATAAAAGGTACTTCCCAATCCTTGTCCCAGAGGCTGTGGGCAACATGACATCCCCGGAAGTATAATGATTAGACCTTGTGACTACTTCAAATAAAATGACTAAGATTTTTATCAGCATACAGCGGAGCATCTAAAAGGGCATGGGGGATGGTTACTCTCCATTTCCTTTCAACATGATTTTAAAGTTCCAACTTTACTATTGTACCCTTGTGACAGTCCTCCAGCATATAGCGATTCCCGTCAACATTTTCTTAAAGTTTTACCTTAATACCCTCAGCTTTTTTGGAGACTTAGGATCAAACATACCGCTTTTCCCAATACCTAACCCTATATAAACAATGGGCAACTTATATAATGTCCTACACTTGCCCCAGGGCCTGTGGGGTGTTTCGTCATCCCTGGAAGCAAAGTGATTTGACTGTTTTAACAAGATGGCCATTCAAAAACTTTGATCAGATGTCTTTTGGGAGACTACAACAAAACAACATGGAGAGGGGCTGGTTGCCCGTCAACCATTTTTCATCATCCCCTGGAATGTTAAACTTGACACCCTTAGCTGTTTTGGAGATATTGCCGGCGCATTATCTTTTTATTTAACTAAACACGCCCTTCAAAATTCCCTAATTTTGCATTAATACAGATGTTTTCAAACGCACTCATAATCAAACATTACCAATTTTCAGATTACCCACAACCGTTCCTTGGATATTGCTAATAAAGCCTTTTGACAACCAGGATACAAATAGTATGTTTTTATTGCGTTCGGCATTCCTCTCCAAAGATGTTGAGAATTGTCATCCCCATAGGCAGTCATTTTGAACAAGATGGCTATATAGAAATTTTATAGAATGCTTTTGGAGAAGGGGCAGATAAAGAGAACATGGGAAGGGCCTGGCAGCCCTCTGAACACTTTAAAACATCCCCCTAAAAACGTCTTGACAGTTTCAACTTAATATCCTCACAGCCGTTCTTAGATATACTGGATGCACACAGTGCCGTTTGATTCAGTCAACGGGTTCTAGGCGTTTACACACATCACTCCCCGTGAAAAATAAGGCTTTCCAGATTTGCGAATTTTAGTTTTTTTTTCACTTTCTGTAGGGGGAGGAAATTTTGGTATTTGTGTATTATACGCCACTCACTCAAGTTTACGCTGTGTAAAACTCTAGAACAAACTGGTTTCTTCGTTTGTTTCTTTCAGCTTAGCGTAAGACAAATGAAAATAGTTGGTAAATATATAATTTGGGATATATATTTGCACATAAGGGAAGGGGCGAGGGTAAAGTATTTGGACAGTTTGAAGTCAGAAAACAATTCTTAAGCAGATAATTATACCTAACACATTTTGCATAAAGACCCGCTATACTTTACTCTCAACATTTCCTTAAATTTAACACCTTAGTACTATAATCTTTTTTGGAGACCCAGATTTAAAAAAGCCCTCTTTTCTTGTAAAAAAGAAGCCTATGTTAACAATGGGAAACCGGCACAACTTACACTATTGCATCCGTGACTAGGGTGTGAACCCCAGACGTATAGTTATTTGACTTTGCTTTATAAAAAAAAAACTAGCTGTCAAAATTTTGGTCGGATACATTTGGGATAAGAATAGCAAGGTGTTGATAGCAATGTGTAAGGTGAACTATTTGCCCTTCGATCGCTTATGACTTATCAGGACACTAAAACTTCCAATCAAATGAACCCCTTCGAAGTTCAAACGAATACCCCTTCCATATAGTGCCATTGAGAAAAATAATAAAACAACACACTATAGCCATATGGCTCTTTATTATAGACAAGGCTATAGCTTTGCTTCCGATTTGACAAAACAGTCAGGTATTACAATTTCGATAATTAAAAACGCCGGATTAGTTCTTTTTACCGGCAGTTTTATAATAATCTATTTAACATGCTTTAACCCCACCCCCCTGTGCCTCTGGGGTGATGTCCCCTTTTACCCTCCTAGACCTGCCCCTGGCTCAATATTTTTTTTTCAAATGAAAATGCTTTTTCATTGAGACCTTTTCAAAGCCAAGGACTGTAAGGGTTCAATAAAAAAAAATTCCCCCCAATGAAAATGCTAAATAAAGCAAGTTTCGATTAAAATACCGAAAAAGCATTTTTTTTTTAAATCTAGGAGGAGGCAAATAAATAGAAGGGACAAACGTTACCATCCCCAGTCCGATTGGAACCGCAGCATGGTACAGAATATTTTTGTCCATCCATGACCTGAATTTCCTTTCTTTATTATACATCAGTCAAGTAAAAAAATATATTTTTACTGCAACCCTCCTAAGCCAGGACTCTCAAAAAGTTCAGTAAAATGTGTTTTTTTTTGGAGAGGAAGTCTTCTTATGTACCCCTAGAGACGCATTTCTTGACAGCAAGGTGTAAATTACTAGGTTTCAGCAGGAGCGCTGCGTATGGGGGTGGAGGCAAACCTTCCCTAAATGTTTTCAGCCAGTCCGTGTCCGATGAAAATTTGAGTCGGTAAAATAGCAGTGCAATCCTATTTACTGGCTCAAATCTTTTTATTGGAGCAAACTGGCTGATGGAAATACCAGTCCAATCAAATTGGATAGCATAAATTCAGTGAAAGAAGTCTCAGTCAGTATAGGAAAAAAGAAAGAAATACCCGTAACATTCAAATAAGTCGTTAAAAATGATCAGCCAGTCATTTACATCTATTGCCCCCCCCCCCCTAACATTTTGGCTGGTGGTGCCTCCGGTTGATACCAGAGGCAAGTTCATGGGAAGTGGATCTAGGCGTTATCCCCCCCCCCGGAAAATACCCTTCGTAGCTGGATGGTCTCCAATCACCTTTGACTCATAAAAGACAAACTCTTAATTACTGATATAATGAGCACCCTCCGAAGTTTCTGCGTCCATGACGGGAAGACGAGGAAGGGACAGTCCCTTTCCTATACGGAACACATTCTGCTCATTTTAAGATTTAATGTTACTCCTTTATTTTCTTAATAACAGCGTATACCCATCTCCATAAATCAAGAAGGATTTAAAACCGATTTTACATTTTTATACGTTTTTTTGTACCTCCTTCCCCCCAAAATTACTGGTTACGGCCCCAGGGATTATGCATCAATTTACCCTCCACCCTCCCCACGTCTCTCTTAGAATTAATTCTGAATTTCTCTGACGACTCAATGAGAGCTGAGATGTTTTAGCATTAAAATACAACAAATGAGGTATCTCCATCCCTTCGTACTACAAAACTATTAGAGAACCCCGTTGTAGAAGTTTAAGTACCTTTTGAAGTTTATTAATTTATCCATTGCTTATAGATATAATTAGTTATTGGTAAACATGAATATATTTCGAGGGAAGTTTTCTACGGGGGGAATTTTCAAATAGGAGAACATTTTTAGGAATAATTGCCTCGAATTCTTTTTAATCGTCTCTTCCTCTTTAGATGCACAATTTTACATGTGGAGATAATTTTACGGCGGAATTGTCAAGGGGAAATTTTCAGCGGGAATCAAATTTTCTGGCAATATTTTTCCATGGAAAATGTGGCTTATGTCTACAAAGATGCGGAAAGGTGAAATCCCCTTTTTATTGCAGAAAAATGTTTATGTCGTTTATTTTACTTCATCGAACACAACTTGGTCACTACTCCCCCCCCCCGTCTCAGCACCAATAATAAAGGCATAGACTGAATGTATGAGGGGAAAAAAATTTCAGAAGTCCTTTTTTCTTCATTATCTTCATTTTTCTTTTTAGCTGCTCAGTTTCGGATGCGGGGGGAATTTCTCGCGGAGACATACTTCTACCACCTAAAAATACAAACAGATGACGAACTGTATATTTCTCAACATCATTCCCTTTTCACCCTTATTACCAACAGTATAATCCTAGAAATTTACCAGCTTTTGCCCTGACATTCTATGGGGTTAAAAAAGTACTTGCACATCAATTAATAAGGCATTACTCGTAGAAACGTGGCATTAACGCCGTAACCAGGGGGGAGAGGATTTCGCCCCCCCCCAGGAAATGTTTGTCCAGCTCGTAAAAATGTATCAAAATATTGATGAAATTTTTGCAACTCCCCCACCCAAAAAAATAACCATCCACAAACAAATATCCTGGATACAGACCTGACTATTGATAACTCATCTCAACATAAAGCTACATGATCCAACACAGCTGCGTACCTACCACGTCTAGATGTGCTCATCCTCCACTCTGTTGACAGCTTTACTCCGTGTTATGTAGTTCCTCCTTCCTTCTACTTAAGAGATGATTTTCTTGGTATTTCTAGATATATCCAGCATGGAAACATGCAGAATAATCATTATATAATACCGTAGTAGGACACATTTAAAATTTTTTTACGGAGGATCCAAAAAATAAATAAAAATGTTTATATACATTTATGAGGTTATCAAGTATTTTGCAATAGGTTGCATCAAGACATGGCTATTTGTAGACAGAGAAAAGCCAAGACAGATAGTCCAAGTAATTGAGAGGCAAATGTTTAAATGGCTGGGGCACGGGTAAATGGCAGGAGTATGCATGACTCTTATTGGACACATACTTGTCAGGTTAGTGAATAGCCCCTTTTCTACAGGGGCTATTCAAGATATGATCATAAATAAATATTAGTTAAACTTGAATACACTCATTATGGAAATAGCAGATAATAATAAGTGAATGTTTATAAATTGTAATTCCGTAGTACAGTACTTAAAGCCTATATTAAAGTTCAATGCGTTTATCAAAGCCATATCCAGTGGTCAGGGTTGGAACCATCTCCATCCGAAATGTTGGTCTGAGTTACAGAAACTACAAATCCTGTTTTTTGTACCCCCCCTCCCCCCCCCCCCCCCCCAAAAAAAAATACTGGATACGACCCTGCCTGTCATAATATATATTTAGGAAGAAAACCAAATACTACCGTTACTTATAATTGATTTGAAACTCTTACGAATCAATCTTGTATTGATGCAAACGTACCAAATATTTGAAGTCAATTTTTCTCAAAATATTCAATTAGTACTAGAACAATTTAAGTCAATAAACTAACCATCACAGTGCCTGTTAACCAAAGCACAACAAATTTTTTTTTTCAAAGTGGTTTCACAAAACTGATAAATAAACTTAACCTTTAGAAGTTAATATTCTGGGTTGAAGATTCTTCATAAATTAGAAGTTTTGTAAAAAAAAAAAAAAAAAAAAAAAAATTTATTATATAAATCTAATCTTTCCCTTCCAGAAGTGGCACACTTGGCCTTTCTCTTAAAGATTTAGCTCAAGTCTTCCATCCTCTCACTGACACAACACAGGGTCTTCTTGCTAGATCCAAAGACAACCAAAATATAGCAAAATGTAAATTTTCTTTGAAAACGCATTGACAAACGGAAGTACAGACCCATCTTCTTTTTAATTTACACACATTTTTATTGCTCCAGGAGTGGATATACTCTTTATCACATAAATACAACCTGTTTAGACGTCAATGGTCTATACTTCCCATTCAACCTCCATGGTGAAGTCTATGTATTGATTGTTGTGATTACTAATGTTAACAGTAGATACCTATTCAAAATGAAACCCAGGACTAGACACCATAAAATAGTACTAAACTTAGAAAACGGTCTTTTTAATGACTTCTGATACAAAAAGGACAGTTGCCAAATATTTGACAATATCATAATATAATTTATAATTTCAATTTTACATGTGGAAAACACTAATATGGTGCGTGCCTTTGGCCTCCCCGTGTACCCCTTGCTTTTCCACCTCGGGTAGGACCACTGTAGCCACCATATCCACCATTGTAGCCATATCCTTCATATCCACCGCCATATCCACCTCCATACCCACTGCCATAATAGTCATAACCGGCTCCTCCATACGCATCATAACCATATCCACCACCATACCCGCCATATCCCCCACCATAGCCAAAGCTACCTGGTGCTCCCCATGCTCCTCCCCGACCCATACCAGCACCGCCGCGCATGCCACGGAGCATACCACGGGGTCCACCTCGGCCGCCTCTCATTGGGGGCATCATCATAGCCTCTTTGGGGGTTGCTTTCTTAACATCAACCTCTTTGTCTTTAATGGTTTGTTTTGGTTTCTTAACCAATTCATTAGCAACTTTTTCATCATCAAAGGTGATGAAGCAGAAAGCTTTTCTTTGATTCTTGGTCTTGTCGAATGGCAATTCAACTTCAACAATATTGCCAAACTGTCCAAAATAAGCTTTAATATCATCATCACTGATTTCAGGTACTAGGCCACCAACGAAGATTTTGCCGGTGCGAGCTTTAGCTTTCTTGACGTCAACTTTTTTGCTGTTGATCACATGTTCACCAGCTTTAATGGCATCGTCTAGGGCATTAGGGGTCTTGAAATTAATGAAAGCAAAACCTCGAGATCTACCAGTAACAGGGTCAACTTTGATATTAATTCCCTCAATTTCACCGTATTTTGAGAAATGCTCTCGCAAGTCCTTCTCGGTTGTTTCCCAACTTAAGGCGCCAACAAATAGTTTCTTCTCTTCGTCCTTGCCAACCAAGTGGGAATTTTTTTCGCCTTCATGGTGCTCTATAAGTGAAATTAAAAATTAGGACAAGAAAATTGCATAAAATTAGAGTTAATTAGTAGAAGAGGATTTTTTTCAAAAAATAAATAGGACATAGAATTTTAAATGTAAAAAAAATACATTTTTGTAACGACCAACTTGGTAAACAGATAAGTTTCAAAAAGTAGATCAGAGAATAATTCTCCTGAGAATTCAGTTACAGGTCATAAATCAATTCTGAGCAAATTAAAATCTGAGTGTTGGCCAGAAGGGGTTTGAACAAAAGAGAAAATAATTAAGCGCTCATTACCGTAAACATTGATGGAATTATTCTTTTCCGTTTTTCTAATATAAATCAACAAAGCTCCGAAATGACCAAAGATAATAAGTAGCAAACATTAATTGGCAAATAGGATAAGTAATTAAAAAACCTTGAATCTTTACAATAAAATAAAACACTGTGAATAAAAAGGCTTAGAGGGGATCGAACGATCTCCAATTCAACCAAAAACATAGCTTAAGACAATTATAAGCTTCATTTTTGTACTTCTGCAAAAAACAGAACTATCCGAAGATACACCTAGTTTAGCTAGTCTGAAAAAAAAAATTGTGAGAACTGTGGCTACAAGTGATAAATTTATTCTGATTATATTGAACTAATAAGAGAAAAATGCGTGTATCATGCTGGAATAGTGTGATTCTTATAGACTTAGCTGGTTTTTTCCTAGAATTTATACTAAGGTTTGGAGTTTACACTAACGCTACCTAGCGGCGCTGCGTTCTCGTATTCCTGGTTCCGTTCTGTTACCCGAGTTGTGTTTTATTTGGCGTCGCCTTGATATCAGTGCCTGAAAGTTGCTGAATGCCACCAAAAAGGCATCGAAAAAGCCCAAAAAGGCAGACATTTGCGCTGCTTGTGACGAGAATCTGGATGATGAATCTAGTGCAATGAACTGTGAAATTTGTAAACAATGACTTTGCATCGATTGCCTTGAAATTAGCAAACCCGAGTATAATTTACTGACAAAAATGACAAGGAGATTAGGTTGCGAATGGAAGTGTCCTGTTTATAAAGGTAACACCGATAGTGGCGCTAGTGCAGCTGAAATACAAGCCATAGCTAACAAAACGCTTGAACCACTTGAACCTGCAATAACTGCTGTACAGGACATAGATATTAAAATCAAGAATGCAGTTTAACAGTCATTTAGTGAATTCAAAGAAGAGTTCAAGAAAAACATTGATGCCAAGTTCAAGGAAGTGGAGACTCGTATTACTTCGCTTGAGCAAGCTCCAGGGGCTGCTAGTAATCCTGATCTGTTACAAAAGCTAATCAAATCTCAAGTAGAATCTCTTAGAGATGAAATGAAGCAGCAACTCGAGTCACGTGAGAACATTGTTTGCTGAATATTGAGAAAAACAAAGACGCAAATTAAATATCCTAGCATTTGGAGCATTTGCCGCAACCCATTGATGAGACATTCATTCTGTAACGAATACGGCCTACAACGGATAGCTGTAAAAAATGTTCGCCGCCTCGTCAGTCCCAATAACTCCGGGAATGAAAAGGATTCGCGTAAGGCGAGTCCCATTATTTTTTTGGTTGATGAATTAAAAATTAAGAAAGTGATCCTGAAAGTCATATGAGAGAAAAGGAACCAGTCAAATTTAGTTTAGAAATGATGTTTCAAAAGCCAACCGTATAAAGAGGACAAAGCTGTATGAAGTACTTCATGCGCGACGAGCTAATGGTGAAGAAAACCTAGCCATTTGAGGCAACAGAATTGTTCCAAAAAACGTGCCCACCCCTCGCAGCGCCAGCTGCGATGGACACGAACTAGATGATTCTTAAAGAAATATAGATAGTAGGGTAAATAGCCCTGTGTCTTCTAATGTTGAAAGAAGTACTATTGATGAATCAAATGAATCTTTTTACAGTGCTTGATCAGTAAGCTGTATTCTTTCCGAGCACACTGTTTTCATGAGTGATGATTCAAACCACACCAGCATAGAGTCTGGGGAATGTAATGATTCTGATAATAACGTACACAGCCCAAATAAAAGTTGCAAGCATTGGATTAACAATGGTCTGAAAGTCGTCTTCAGTAACATAGATTGTTTAACGTCAAAGCTCCATGAGATAAAATATGCCGTTTCGACAGAAAAAGCGGACGTTTACGCTTTCTGCGAGATTAAACCTAAATGGACCAATACTCCTCTTGGAGATATCCAAGTCCAGACACTCGATTATACCCCGGTCACCAACTTATCTATAGAAGGAGGAAGAGGAATAGCCGTGTACATCCAAAGCTCTCTGAAGGTAGGAAACACAGATATTAATTCAGATTATGAGCCATATATTGAACAAGTGTGGATATCTATCCTCCTACCTTGTGGGCCATTTTATATTGGTTGCATGTATAGAAGCCCCAGTTCCCCTAGCCTTGAATCCCCCCTACTTGCTATGAGTTAAAATGATTGATATTAAAATGAAGCTACGAGGAAACATAATTATTGTTGGTGATTTTAATCTCCCGAATATTCAATGGGTCAACGGGTTCAGTTTTTCTGAAAATAGTTTAATAAGACCATCCCTGGAATGCCTATTTAATCATTCTTTGTACCAGGCAGTTAACTTCCCGACAAGATATAGAAATGGTCAGAACCCTTCGCTACTTGACCTTCTACTAGCAAAAGACCAAGAGTCTATAATAAGCATCAAGCCCCTACCACCATTTGGAGCTAGTGACCACATTATCATAAGTTGCAGTTTTAGACTGTGTCCCCTAAGACTAGAATTTACAAATTTCTTCTCAGAATCAGCGGATGTAGAAAGCGGAGTACCCCAAGGCACGGTTTTGGGCCCAACTCTATTCAACATCTATATTAATGATGCATCTTCAACCATAAAGAATAAGATTTGCTAATATGCTGATGATTCCAAAATAATCGGTCTGATTTATGACCCCTTAAGTACCAGACATCCAACCAGATCTTGACGCACTCTCAACGTGGACAAAAACCTGGCGACTAGAATTTAATATCCAGAAATGCAAGGTCATACACTTTGGAGCAAACAACCCTCTCAGCCAGTATTTTATGGAATCCAATGGTGGTTCTAAACAGCCACTTACAACCAGTCACTGCAAAAAAGATCTGGGAGTTTTGGTTGATAACAAGCTCAAATTCAACTTACACAGACAGTCTGCAGTAGCCAAAGCCAACCAAAGTCTCGAGAAAATAAAGAGAACGTTCTGCAGTAGATCTCTAGTAGTGATTACTAAGCTCCGAAAGGGCCTGATCCGACCAAAATTAGAATTTGGGATGTCCATTGCCACGCCAGTTAAAAAGCTTGACCAATCGATTCTGGAATCGGCGCAGCAGCGAGCAACGAAATGCGTAAGGGGTTTTCAAAATTTACCATATTCTACCAGAGGCTCAATATACCATCTCTCAAATACCGACGTAAGAGAGGGGATGTAGATGACATACAAATTTATCTGCAACCACGATATCATCTCTGACTTATTCCAGTTAGATAGTTCATCAAGAGCAAGAGGGCACCCCCTGAAGCTCTACCAGAAACGTGCTAATACCAGGCTGCAAAACAAATTTTTGTCCAACCGTGTGGTTGGCCTATGGAATTCCCTTAGCCGGAATGCAGTTATGTCCCCTAATACCGAAGCCTTCAAGTCAACTGTTGATAGATTGGTGCAGCAAGCCATGGCACACAGTTTGGGAAGCGCATAATGAGCTGAGTCACCATCATCATTGACCGGCGTCTACAGGATTCGTCCTTATCGCTGGCAAGTGCAATTTAAGGTAATATTGTTTATAGATTGTACCGTTTTTTATCTTTTGCCTATACTATTTTTTCATAGCACTATAAATCAATGATCAAAACTGAACTAAAGAACTAACATAATAGTCCAATGGAATGCTAGAAATCAGGACCAAGTAGAGAAATCAGGTATAATAGTATCAAAGGACCATGTCAGCCAGCATATTTAGATTAACAGGGAATATATTAAAATCTACACACACAAAAAAATAAACATTTTCAATGACTAAGAATGCCGTGATAAGCTTCTGATTAGACTTCTAACCTTAGAGACAAAAACTGAAAGTTTATATTCTTAAGTCATATTAGCAGATATAAATCGACAATAACTCAAAGCTTTTTTGAATATTACATGGACAATACTTATAAAATCACAACAACATTAAACTAAAAATAAATATACCGAACAAGCAATTTGCTCTGAAGCAAACAATAAGACTGTCCAAAATCAAAAAAATATTCCTTCTGAAATTTCATTTTTGGTGAAATAAATTTCAAAATGTTTCAACCTTTGATAAGACACATTGGTGATGCATAATTGATACAATAATCCAATTTAATGTTCAAAAATAGCTGCGGGAATTTACATTTGTTGAATTTGGAAGTCCCTAATTTGAAGCAAGCTGAGTTCCTGTAAATAAGTGTCTTAATTAGACAAGATAGAAAGAACTTGACCAGTCAATTTACGCGAGTTTGCACATTAATTTCAAAAATAACTAATTATTTGAACATATCAACACAAGACTGGAAAAACCAAATTTTAATAAAATTATAATATAAGTACATAAGATAACTTGATCCACTGAAATAAAATTTTCAAGTCAATAGTATGAATTTCCAAAAATATTACAATTTATCATTGAAGAATAGTATGTAATTGGCAGATAGTACTATTTTTTGTTTTGAGCCAATAAGAATCCTCGCCTTAATTTGATTCCCTTTTAAACTCACCTTGGGAATCCAGGTCAGCACACCAGAAGATCTGGCACCAGACAATTTGTGATGAGGTTGCATCTGGAGTCCATCCATATCCTCCAGCATGAGCATCATACAGGCCAGGATTCTACCATGCCCCAAGATTGGCAAATTAAGATTCTTTTAATACAATACTACCTTTATTATATCAAGATATAATTCTGGCACTTTGCCATAGAAGCTTTATTATAACTAAAAATCATTCCAGCACTGCCATATTGCCTTTATAATAAGAAATCATTCTGGCACTTAAAGTGAGAAATGCCATTTAAGCCAAAACTTTATTAAGTAAAGTAAAATTTAGTCTAGTAGTACTAGCCAGAATGACCTATTAAAATTAAACTTTTTAAAAAACTAAAAGGGGTAAGCTTCTGCTAAGCGTCTGTCTTGAAGTAGCACCTGCAACAAAACCAATATGGTACTGTAGAATCTTCATATCAAAATTGTTTCCACTCACTATCATCAAAATTGATAACACGAATTTGTAAGCTATCCAAATCAAACTGGATTTGTACTTTAAATGAAATATATACAAAAACATCTTGAGTTTCAGATAGCTTCTTGTAGTGAAACCAATAGAAATTAAAGCCAATTGTGCTTTCTAGTTAGCTGAAATTTGAATTAAAAGTTCAGGAGACAGCTGGGCATTATCTCAAGTAAATAAGGCAATTTTCCAAGTTAGTACAAATCATTGCAATCAAAATGAATCTTAGTTTTCTTCAAAAGAACAATTCCAGGTATATTTGACCAGATCCAAGCTTGTAGCAGATAGTTCCAACAAACTTTAATATTGACTTAAAGAGATAATCTTTGATTGCTTCTAATCCCAGAATTCCAACACTTGAGAACAAGTTTATCTTTTCTTCCAGAAACGGTAATGCTTCAAAAGCAATTAAGAAGCGTGAATACAATTTCTCTTGAATGACTTAAATGGTAAGTGGCACCCTTTTAAAAGAGTTAATAGTGGCCAAAGATTAAAATTTAATTATTCAATGCATACAAATCCTTAAATAGTATGTAATGCCACTACACTACTGTTTTCTTTGCCAAAAAACAAAAAAAGGAATGGGAGATGAAAAACACAACCATTACAACCAGCCTAGTGATGCACAACTACCAATATATTAGAATACTAACAGATATTTTCAACAACAAAAATTGTCAGCTAATCTAAAAAGTATATAAATTTTCTAAAACATTACTCAATTTAAGTTAGCTACTATCCTGTTCTTGAATTTTCTAATCAATAAGTGTCACCAATGTAACCAAAAATCAAAAACTTCAATACAAACAACAATAGTTGTGTTTATAATTTACCTAATTCTTAATCTTCATGATAACAATATATTATTATATTAAACATATATTAATATTATAACATATAGAATATATTAAACATATATATAACATATATTAAATACATAACCTAACCTAGGTACCATTATCAGCCCCTTTAACCCCAAAAAACTAAAGTTTGAATGTGTCTCAGAGTGAGCAATGCCTCACAAGGCAGCAGAAACCTGTTTTTCATTAGGATCTTTGACATTCTATATGCGGTTTTTCTTGCGTGTTAATTGGCTGCTAAATAAGTACCAAATATACCTGTGTAGGAGTTTTTCTCACCAAGACAAAGCTAATTATCTCTGAGTACAGACAGAGAAACCAGTTTTATTTGGATCAAGAACTTGTGTGGTCAGTGTGAGACAAGTACCATGGAATTTTATGCTTTTGATGTAGTTTCTTGACATATTTGATGATTTTAATACTTAAGAGATAACTGTATAACCTAAGATAGATCCAAAGGTTAGAAGAGAACAATAATTCTAGATTGAAAATCCACTTTTTTATATTGACTCCAACTTAGAATGTCTCCCTAAACATTCTAACTTTGAAGAAAAGTATTGAATATGCAGTCACAAACAGTAATTTGACCAAAAATTGAACCTTGAACATGTACAAAGAAGTTACACTTCGTACCTAACATATTCTTGGTAGGTAATCCTACAAACATTAGGAAGACTCCTGTATTTTTTTTTATCACTGATTTTGCAATTCATTTCTAATGAGCAAAAATTTAGGATGAAGAAATGAAAGCAGCCATTTTTTCTGAAAGCAAATCCTTATTAGGCTACAAAAGCCTGGAGCTCAAGTTCCAAATAATGCAAGAAGAAGAGTTAGCTGATGAGATATTCACCATCTATAAATGGTGAATATTACAATATAAAATCTTATATGGATCTAAACCTAACACCAAGTGGTGGAAGTAAAAGGCTGTTCACAATGAAAGATAAAATCCTCCCAACCCTAATTTGCATGGAGGTCCATTAAAAAAGGTATTCTTTTGAAAGAAAATTTTTGAGGTCTGTTAAAATTAGGTCCCATGAAGGGAGAAGGGGTGTGGGCTGATATTTCAAAACATCATTCTGGACTTTCTACTCAGATCCAGTCCTGGAAAAACAGCTCAAAAGCTTCCCAAGTTAACAAAATTCCATAAACAAGTTTACTTTTAATCCATAGAAAGTACCCTGGGGGAAAGGAAGTTGGTTGTTGATGAACTGCTACATGCTTGAGAATCTGAACACGTAAGAGATGACTCTTTAAATAATGATCAGCTTAAGAATTTAGTTTAAGAATTTACATTGTTTCCACATTTGCAGGTGTAACAATTTGACAAAAAATAGCCTTTAAATTTTCCAATATTTTGGCTTCAGTCTCAAACTGATCCATAGAAGTTATTTTGGCTAATTTAAAATTGTCTGCTAATGTACAAATTAACCATAATGGGTCCATTAATACCATTTAGACCAGAAAAAAGTATGTTTAAACTATTGAAGTTGTCCACAGGTAATCAGCCTAACATTGAGCTATATCTAGAATCTCAGGCAATAATCTGATATAACACAGAAATAACAAAGCAAGCAGGAAATATTGAAAAGTGCAGTTTACAT